>BQNB010001530.1:0-138063 GCA_026074375.1 Tanacetum coccineum | reverse complement strand
GAAAGAAGTACTCGAGATGTGTTGACGATTATCGAAAACAAATCCAAGGTCCCCGTAATTCACCAAACAAATTGATTGTTTCTCAAGTAAAATCAAGTGACGTTAATTCTTCTTCTCCCTCCGAGATAGCCAAACTTACTCATGCTGTAAATCAGCAAACAAGTGTTGTGACTACCGCCATGACCACTATTCTCAAACAATTCCAAGAAACCCCACCTCCAACTTCCGTAAAAGCCGTTGAGGAGATTTCTGTTATGTGCGGTGGTGCTCATCCATATTATCAGTGTCTCGCCACCGATGGCAACACTTTCCCCGAATATTTGGATAATATCTAAGGATACGTTGCAGCAGCCGCGGGTAACTACAATCAGGGTAATTTCGGTTATTGTCCTCCAGGTGTGGTTAATCAAACTCGACCACCGGGTTTTGCTCAAACAAACGGGCAAAATAATCAAAACTGGTTTAGCCAACCTAAAGGATATAACTGAGGATACAATTTCAATCAAAATACAACTTATCAAGCTCTAACTCAATAAAATGAAAGTGTTCCTTTAAGTGAGTTGGAGAAAATTAAGAAAATAAATGATGTTAATATAAAATCCATGCAAGCTCAAATTAACAATGTGAAAAATGAGTTAAGGAATGAAATGAAAAATTCGATTCAAACTTCGATGTCTAACCAAACAAATGAGCTTAAGAACATAATGGCTAGCTTTTTCCAAATGAACACCGCTTCTACTTTAGGTACGGGATCTCTCCCTAGCAACATCATTGCTCACCCGAAAGGTGAATTAAAAGCCATCACCACCCAAAGTGGTCTTGTTCTTGATGGACCTTCCGTTCATATGCCTCCCCCATTCATTAATCCGGAGGAGGATGAACGTGTAGAGGAGACTTTAACGGACCCGGAACATGGTGAGTTTACCATTAAGGTCCCTCCTCCTATTGTCCAAAAAGCTAAACCTTCATCATAAATAAATTTTGTGGTTCACCAAAGGGATCCTCATCACCCTCATATCCCTTATCCTTTAAGAATGAACCAAGAAAAATGGCAAGAGAAAAATGAAGTCCAAATTCACAAATTTTGGCAAATGTTCAAACAACTTCACATCAATATCTCTCTTTCCGATGCTTTGGTTCTTATTCCTAAATACCAAAAGATTCTTAAAAGACTCCTTTCCAACAAGGAGAAACTTTTAGAATTGGCAAACACACCCCTCAATGAAAATTGCTCAGCGGTTATCCTTAAGAAGTTACCCGAAAAACTAGGTGACCCTAGGAAATTTCTCATTCCGTGTGGTTTTAGTGAGCTCAAGTGCAAGGCCCTAGCCGATCTCGGAGCTAGCATAAACTTGATGCCACTCTCGGTGTGGAAAAAGTTAGGTTTACCCGAGCTTATTTCCACCCAAACGACTCTTGAACTTGCTAACCGGGAGATTTGCACTCTGGTTGGAATTGTAAGAGATGTCTTTGTTTCGGTTAGAAAGTTCACATTCCCCGCTGATTTTGTCATTGTTGATTATGAGAGCGATCCTCGAGTCCCCCTCATCTTGGGAAGACCTTTCTTACGGACCGCTCGTGCTTTGATTGATGTTCACGGAGAAGAGATGATTCTCCGTGACGGCAATGAAAGATTAATCTTGAATACTCCCTCCGTCCCATAATTATTGTCCACTATTGACTTTTGCGGTCTTTATTTTACAACTTTGACCTTACTTATTATTTTTTGTGTTATATAAAATTTAATGCAAAATATATGAATGGATTGATTTTTAAATGTATATTCATTAGTATAATTTTCATCAAATATTATATAACACAAACAAACATATTTAAGGTCAAAGTTGAAATATAAAGACTTCAAAAGTCAATACTGGACTATAATTATGGGACGGAGGTAGTATGAGACATGACACTTCAAGCTATTCAACCCAACCTCATCAAGAATCAATTAACAAGATTGATGTCTATAATGTTTCACATGAGGAAATTTTTGAAGATTTGTTTGCAACAAATCATCCAAGTGGCAATCCCACTTCTTCTCTCACTTCTCATACCGACTTAACTTCACCGGAAGTTAATGATGATATCTTTGATCCTGAGGGAGACATTATTGAGAACTTGTTAAATCTTGATAAAACCAAAGATCTCCCTCCATATCATGATAATCTATTGAGTGGCATTCCTACTCTAATTTCAAAAACCGTGACCAAGTCTTCTTCTTCCCCCAACGCTTACTTCCTTCGAAGAAAGTGTTTTAATTTGGGAAGAATTCGAAGCTTATCTCGCAAGTGATTCATTTCCACTGGGAAATGATGATCCTGTCAACCTTTTGCTAGAGGAGTTCGCCGACGAACTCGCTCTTATTACATTTCCACCGGGAAATGATGATCTTCCTTTTGATATCGAATCCAATCTTAGAGAAATAGAACATTTGCTTAACAATAATCCTACCAAGGAAATGGATTCTATTCTTGAGGATTCGGTTGATGAGGGTAATCTTGCAAATCCTAATAACAATCTTGTTGATACCATTCCTGAGATGTTCACCGATGAACATGCTCTTGATTACTCATCCCTACCATTATGGGATGATTATGATGATGAACTTTTTAATCTTGAGACCGTTAATGATGATACTTATGATGATCCTTTTGACTCCAAGGAAGAGAAATCAAAGATTCTAAAATCTTGATTGATGAACTTGATCCACCTAGATCAAGTATTTTCCTTCCTTCCCCCGAGTGTGACACAGTTTTCTATGAGGATTTTTCCAAGGTTGATACTTTGTCTTTGATCGATAATGAGGAAAAAGTATTTAATCCGGGTATACTCATTCATGAGAACCTTTTTGAAACCACTATTCGAGTAACACCGAGAAAGAATGTAAAGAAGACCACTAATGCTTCTTTAATTCTTTAGGATTTTAATCCTCTTCTTTATGAACTTCCTTTCCACAAAGAAGTTCCCAGGTCTGAAATTTTACTCTCGTTTTCCTCTGAAAATGAGGAAAAAGTTTTCAACCCCAGGATTCTCACTTCTAAAGGAGTTCATACTTCTCTTCTCCCAGAATTATCTCATCAAGGCCCTAAAGCTTTTAAAGTCATTAAAATTTTTGAAAGCCCGATGGATATTCTTCTTTGCTCTTATGGAGAGGACATCCGTGTTTTGGATGTTCCATGTCTCCATTTCTATCCTCCTTGAACAACTCAAGTATGGGGGGACGGGTCAAGCTAAGTGACCTTAAACAAGCACTTCGTGGGTGGCAGCAACCCATCTTATCCATAAATCTTAATTAATTCAAGTAAAGTAGTAACTGAATAAGTGTTTTTGATTGTGAAGCCGCCTACGTTCCATTTTCCGTGTTTGTTTTTTGTGATTTGTATTCATGGAGCTTGGCTCGGAATTTTAAAGTCTCTCGATACTCGCGGTTTTTGTCCTTCGATCACGACGCAAAGCTCACACCTCAGCTTCATATTGGGAATCCAATAATAAAAGTCTTATCGAGCTAAACGTATATCTTTAGCATAACTAATAAACGCTTTAGATTATAACGTAGAAACCCTTCATACAAACCATTGAGGACAACTGTTTATTTCTAAGTATGAGGGGGGATCCTTCGATTTGATTAAGCCTGCAGCATGTTTTCTCTACGTAATCGTCATTTTTACACCCACCAAAATTTCCAACAAAAAATGAAAAAATATGAAAAAAAACTACAAACATTTCTAAAATAAAATAAGTATGTTCTGTCACAATTTTTACTTTTTTGCTAGGTGAGAATAAGAAACAATTTTTGACTCGATCGAGCGTCGTTGAGCTCCAGCTGTCTCCTTAAAACTTTACGAGTAAACGAGTCTGCAAGAATCTTTGCGGCAGAAACGAAATAATGATAAGAGGTTAAGGATGAAGTACTGGATCTAACAATGATAGATTAGTTGGAAACTTAAGAGCTCATGTTTGTAATTTTGTGCGCATTTTTCCTCCCATCAAGCTTCTAACCGGACTAATAAACGTTGCTACTTTGAAAATTATTCTTAAATAGACAATTTTTGACAGTAATAGTCGATATCATAATTTTAGTTCAAATTTATACTTTAATTTCTTTCTAAAACGAAATTTTCTCTTATATCATGGACATATTAAAAAAATGTGGTAATAATTAATAAACTGTGGGCTGCTAAAAAGTTTGTTGCATCTTTTTTTGGGGGGGGCCCCCTGGCACACAAATCTGACAGTTCACACAAACCTTCTTCAAAGAAAAAAAGTACACCCCGTGAATAAGACATACATAATCACCACTTAGAGGGGGGCTTAGAGGACGAGACTGATAAAAGTTTGTTGCATCTTGCCGGCTCACAACCGATGTTGCAGCCTTCTAAAAGGTCGAGGATTTCCTTAAGAATGAATAATTGTATTAAGTGTAGTAAATCAATTGAATTAATAAATCTAGTAACTTTGGGAGAAACTACTCTTTTTCTTGAATTTTAAATATGCTTTTAGAACTAAGACTATTTCATTTTAGCTTCTTTCTAAATTAATAAGCGCATGTATAATGAAGTTGGAAACCTAAGAGTTTTGATCAGCGACATACCGAAAGAGTCCGTGAGTCCTGTATACCTAGTCTATGTGGGTCGTGTCAAAATGCCATGGTCACTTTTAGAGAGCCACAAGGTTGGGATAACTCAGTGGCGCATCACGAAAGATCGCAGACATAGGATGATCTCGCCTTCAAAAACTCATTGATTCTCGGGAGGGGACGGGGAAAACGTGAAGCATAGAATACTTGCAAAACGTGGATCACATGGTTCTGAAATTCCAAAATGGCACCATTCACCTAATATATATAATAATTTGGGTCTGGAGTGAAAACGTTCACAAGTTACACAAATATGAGTAGTGTTATCATCTAACTTATATTTAAACGTGATATTCGTTTAAGCTTGGTTTGAAATAAGTAAAAAGTCGGGGACGATGAATTTATCCTTTTTAGGGCATTTTAGGATTGAAATGTTTCTTGTTCTATGATCCCTAAAAGTTATAAAAATAACGAAAGTCAAATGATCTAGTTAGTTGCTTAATATAAAAAGTACAAAATGAGAAAAAGAAAAAATACAAACATATGTGTGGAAATAAGATTGTAGTATATTTGAAAAATGGTCAAACACCAGGACTTTTCAAGGCTGATTGCGATTCAGTCTAATTCCCCTTGATCAAACACTAGCTACTTTATACAAAGTCAATAGTCAAGGGCATGTGCATGGTCTTAGTCTTTTCTAAAGTAGATCTTACTATATTTACTCCCCCTCAACGCGAGCACCCATGGGGCATTACGTGAGGACACGACAATAGTTTAGTATAAGGGATTTTGGTATGTGCTTAGTTACACATACCATTTTCCATTAAAACCGGACTTAAATGATCAAAAACGTACCAAAAAAACATTGTATATGTAATGATTTTCACACATATCATTGTGGCATAAATGGAATCCGACAAAAAGACAAAACAAAGCCAGACAAACGATAACAAAACCGAGCACGGGGAATATAAAGACAAGCGTTGAAAAGTCAAAGTCAAAGTCAACCCTAACAAATTCAAAGTCAAATCCGAAGCCGAAAAAACCGAATAAATACTTAATTGGCCCACCCGTACCCATCTAATGGGTCGGGTCAGCCCATTAAGGTATTATAAGAAGTCTTATAAAAAGGAAATTGCCCCAACACACTTTTTTCTACAGAGAACTCGGACCCAAACACAATATAAAAAGAGCCCAAAATCTCTTTAACTGAGTTTAAGCCCATAACCCATAGCTATTACTGTCGTATAGTCCACAAGGTCTGGACTGCATAACATATATCAAAACTCTAGGGGCTTATCTTGCCCATCCCACAAACAAGGTTTATCTATCACCACAAAGTACGAAACTTGCAATCAAACAGATACACTTACATGTGACCCAACTTTGCTTGCCAAACCCATAAACACCTTTACCCTGCAGCACAGTACACAAACGTTTCCCAGCCCAAGTCCTATTCATTACTCCTGTCAACTTTCCCACACTACGAAACCCCCTTACCCCACTCCAAACCATCGCCTTTCACTGAACCCCACCAGTCTCAAGAAGTTAATAGAGCCATTTGGACAATAGCCTAACACTAAATAAATAGAGAACATTCTATTGAGGATACGGGAAGAATGTACGCGCGCAAACATCAAGGGTTTGATACTACTATGAGCATGACTTGGTCACAAAGAAAAGATTAATGGCTAGAGATCACTTTCTGGCGAACATGCACTCACCACAACAAACACAGTTACAAACTCTTTAGTGAACAAGCACAACTTGAAGACTTAAAGCTGTGAAGAGCTTTTAGTATACAATAGCGGCTAGGTATAGCTTATTTTGTATTGTCAAAAAAAAGAAAAAAAAAAAAAAATAAAATAAAAAAATATTCTTGTTAATCCAATCTTTTCATTAACAAAAATTTGTCCATTTTTAATATGGCAACATTAAGCAATCTCTACATGTCTTTTAAATAATCTTCCATTTATAATTTCAAGCATAATCCGTTTTTTCAAATTAATGAAAGTTTATGTGCTTTTTCTTTAATTATTGTCATTTACTTAAATTGTCTTTTAAATACTGTTGATTAAGCTCTTATATAAGTTTTTAAGTCATTAAAAGCTTATATAAAAGTTTGTTTACTTTTTTGTCTAAAAATCCAAAAAATCATCAAAATCTGTCAAACGAGCGATGAGCAAGATAAAATTGTTGATGGCCTTGGGTAGTGCTTCTTGGGAAGCTAAAAAAAAGGTTTATGAAGCTGTTTCGAGGGCTTATTTCTTGCCAAAAAGCTTGGACACCTCACTGAGTTAATTCCACTCATCATTTCAAGATACTTCAGCTTATTATATATTATTCTATATTCACTGGTTTTAATCTGCTCACTTCCTTGCTTATTGTTGTTTGTTTATTGCTTATGTTGTTTTTTGTATTATTGCTTATTTGTCCTTTGTTTGAGTTTTTAACTTAAATATGTCCATTTTCTGTTAAAGCTTAAGATACTTAGCTTAATACTGCTTAGTTTAAAGTGTTTATCTCTTTTGAAAAGTTGCTTATTTGTGCTTTACATAGCTTTTTAACCATTTGTTTTTCAAATCAATGCTAAAATCTTAAAAATCACTAAAAAATGGCTTTTAAAGAAACAGTAAAGGGGTGTTTGGGTTAAAGGCATAAAAGTAGTCAAAACAGGTTAAAGTGGGCTAGCTCAGTTGGCCACCAGATTCCCATTAGGGCGATTAGAGGGGATCTGATGTGGCCATGGACACGAGGTCTCAATTTGAGTCTCGCAACAGTGTACTTCTCTTACCCCTTCAGGCGGAATGGGAGGAACATACAGGCGGGTTCAGGGTACAGCATACTACCCAATTGGATGTCAATGTTGACCTGAACCACTAACAACAAGCTGGTCTAAAAAAAGGGTGTTTGGGTTAAGGGGGTAAAGTGGGTCAAAACAGGTTTAAAAACCATTGGGTCACCTTGCCAATCTTCTCTACTCAATAGCATTTTTAAGTTGCTTTCGATATCTGTTTTTCAAGGTATTTAAGTTCTAAATTAAGTCAAGATTAACGCTATCTATTAAAGCTTTTTTTTAAGTGGGTGCATTGAATCTGTGTGTGACAGATTACAGGAGTTGATATTGAGCATATATTTGAATTAGCTGATTGTATATACCATATCCATCTTAGAGCATGCGTTGTTATTAGCGTGTACTTTTAAAGTGTCAAATGCAGTAGTGAAATGCCCTTTTATCTTCTTGTACGGTTCTTATACTAGTCGCAAAAATCTGTCAATTCGATTTATGTTAGTTTCTTTAAAAGTTCCTATATTTCAATTATCATCTAATCTCTCTTAGCTGAAACAAATTTAGAGTTATTTAACTTCTGAATCTTCTTAAGCATATAGCTCATTGGTAGGTCATTGAGAGTCCATACTGTTTTATGACTCATTCTGATATCTTTAAATTCTATTTTCTTATGCTTCTTAGTAGGCATAGCCAAACGAGCCAAAGCTATGTCTGCGAGCTTTTAGAAAAAAACCAAGAAAGTCGCCATAATCATGCCATGAACTGCCTATTTCATCAGCAAATTTCATGGCTTGTTTATGTTTCAAACTCTATTTTCTTTGTTGATTTTAGAAGCCCTTAGGACAAGCTTTTATGCGTACATATATTTGTATACCATAAGGTTGATCCATCTTTAGGGCTACATATTCAGCCTCAAAAGTCCCCCTTAGGCTAGATGTGATTGCAGGTTTTAGCTTCTATAGCTGATTTGCCTTTCATGGTGCTATCTTTCTGATTTTCATAGCTTGATTTTTGTTCCTGTGCTTATTGTGTATTTCTAGCTTATTTTAATTACTTGTAAAAGCTTATTTGAGGAGTTTTAGTCATTCTAGTCTAAAATTTAAGTTTAAAATAGCGTTAGTCACGAGAAATTCGTCATTTTAAGCCTCATTTAGCTCATTTTGTTAGTTGATAAAATCTTTTATGCTTCATGCAATGCTTATTAAGATAATCAGCTTATCTACCTGTTTTTACGCTTATTTGTGCTTGTAATTGCTTATTGTGTTTCGAAATTCTTAACAGTTAGCCATTTAGGCTCTTTTTAAGTTTAGTTTAGCATTCTGTCACTTTTTGAGCTTATTTCTAAGCTTATTTCTAAGTTTTAAAAATTTTGTTTTCACAAAAGTTGCTTATTTTTTGCTTATTTAAAAAGTTGTAAAAAAATGGCAAATAAAAACATATTGAGAGTAGGGGAAAGCCCCAAGTAGAGGGCGTCGAGAACTCGTTAGTCTTCGGCACCTCAACCCCACTCACTAAAAACGCTCTAACACACCACACACCCAACAGACATCCACTATGCCCTTGGGTCTTTTCCTGTTTTCTTTGCACTAACTAATATCTTTCTACCAACCAATTTAGCCCGTTATTGGTTATTAGCTGTTTTTTTATTTTAACAGCTTAATTTGATAAGCTCTTTTTTACAAACCCAGCTAATTTTTTCTCTTGGAAAGGCTTTGTTCAAGCTATCATTTTAGTGCTAATTCTTCAGAATTTTTATAATTAGTTACAGTATTTTTAAATCATTTACGTTGTTCAGTAAAATCGTTTTCAATTCATAATAAATTATAAAAAAGTCAAAAAAATCTAATTCTTTTTTAGAATTTTTTTTATCATTTAGGACCTAGAAAAATTAAATTTGCATCCGTAGGGTTAAAATTTTAGAATTTTGATTTTTAAAGAAAGGGATTAGAATTAGAATCCCGTTCTCATTTTTAGTGTTTTCTAGCTTCTCTAAATTGCTTACTGTTTTATTGGTTTCTCTATCTACTTATTTGTGCATCTTTTGAATTGTAGAATTAGAATCTCAAACCCACATCTCTCTTACTAATCATCTTCTCTAAACGCGATCACGAATCTCGACGAATATTCTCAATTCACAAGCCCGTTGGGAACCAACAGACCAGGAAGTTTTTTAGGGTTATTTGCTTTGGATAACAGTGAAGCACTCTTTAAAACGCCTTACAGGAATAACCAAACACACCAAACAAAACTACTTACTAGGCCAGCCCACACCCACGGCACCTTAGTCTTTTCCATATCACCCTTATCATAACCTTTTCCAATCAAACTAACAATTACTTAACTACAAAACTCATAAAACTCCAAGACCACTACATCACCTACCTCTCAAAAACACCCAACAACATCTTAAAACTATCTCAACCCTTAAACCATACACAACTGACACATATCTATCCTTACTTTTTCACCATACAAACTTCTTCAACCCATTTTAAAAAATGACTTGGGGGCTCTATTCACATAACCTTTAAACAACTTCTTAACTATAACTAACAAGGATGATACTCCTCCCAAGACCCCCATACGTTTAGCGAACCTCTTTCTAAATATTGACAAGGCACATGGAATCAAACAGCACAGCTATCAACCCCTGACTAACAGATGGAAATTTTCGTCTCAATGAAAACTCCCATAGACCGTCTTACCACGACTAATAGTTCATGGAAGATAAGAACCTCGATCAACCATCTACACTTACGTATGCAAACATGGTGAGCTATACAAACGCATCTCGTCTTAACAATCACCTAAGACCACCTAAATGCCGACACATCAACATTTGTACCCCGCAAGTCCAATCACAAGCTCGCCCTATAATAACAAACCCACGGCCCCACAACAAGTGAATGTATTAATCTAATTCTTAAATCTTCCATTTCAACCTCCCAGAACTTATACTGATCATTACCAACTGTATTGTCTAATATGATTTGGCAATAGCAACACACACCCCACACCGACTCAAACACCCTTTAACCCAAAAAAATCAAACACTAGTAGCACATCAGCCCCATGACCCCGATTCTAACGCACATCCTCCTGGACCCACAATGGAGACAACGATGTCTAATAACAAACAAGTGGTACTCTTTCAAGTCTGCGAAACACATCTCGATCATCCTAAATCCCAACTTCTAATCTTTAGACATACAGACGAGCAACATCCGCTCGACCATTCTAACAACAAATTGACTGAATATCAAAGCAATGTTTCTCTTCACTCCTCTAATTGCTCTAATAAAACATAACCCCCCCAACTACACGATAGCACTACTCTTTACCCCTACCTATTTTTGTGGAACGCCAAACACCCTTGAATAGGACATACACCCCCCTAAGGGCTTACAGTCCAAACAGAAAGAATTGGACTTCAAAAACTTAAACTAAACCAGCCAACCACAATCACTGAATCTAGTAACCCTTTATCTTCTTATTATTATTACATTTCATTATCCTTATTACGTATTCAAATATCATTAACTAACAAATTAATTTATTTACTATATACGTATTTGGCATCGAGTCATTGATCCCTGGTAATCTATTCCTTTTCAACGTTTTTGTCATAGTTGGGTGGTATGAGAGTATTCAAGTGTAGAATGTGACTTATTATTTTTAGGGTCATCGATCTTGGAGTGTTGCGAAAATAAACCTTATGATCTTTTGGACATCTGAGGGTTTGTGCGTTTTGTTGATGCAGCGATATGTTTTCCCATTCAGTTGATCTTTTTCTGTGTTTCTATCATTGCATCATGTAGTTCGATCTGAGCAACAATATGTGTATCGTGTATGACAGGCTGGTTTTGGAACCACTATTAGTTGACTTTCTTATTGGTCTATACGTTTCGCGTATGTGGTCGGATCTGACGTTTAATTACTATGTCCAATCGCTAATTCTGGAATACCCTAAAAATTCCTATCTTGTTTCCAATGTGAAATCGAGGTACAAACCCCTAATTTCTTAGGTTTTTTTCGCTGGGCCAGTATATTCGTAATCTGTGATCTCCCTTGTTAGGGCTTACATGTCGTACATAGAAACTGCCTTGACAAAGGTTTGTTTGGGCTGTGGTTGGTTGGATCTTTATGTGTTGATTGTGCTGGTCATAGTCATTGGTATCAACATTGATATGAGTTAGGGTTGGGATTTTTTCTCTTCCCTAATCGTTGGTGGGTTATTGGCCTGGTTGGATTTAGGGTTTGCCAGGTGTTGGTAATCGCTATTAGACCAATTTTTTTAGGTCTGATTCTCTTCTGTGTTCGTGGTTGCTTGATGGATGCGGGGTCTATGTTGGGCAACAAGGCCACATCGATGAGGGTTGCTGCTCTAGTATGAATAATGATGCGTTTATCTTGGGTTCTGAATAATGATGGTGATACTGTGCAGAAGACTGGTTCGATGTTGTGTTGGTTGGCTAAATGGTTTCAAAACATTAATGGAAAAATCTTTAGAATGATGACAATCCTATGTTGGTTGTTAGATGCGTCCATTTTATCATCTCCAATGCCATTGTTTATGGTATTGCTGTTACATAGGAAGATGCTGGTGGTGTGTGGGATGTGAATACTTCGGTGTCTGATCTCTCTATGGCTAGATTGATCCATATGGGTCATAAAAGGAGTAGGGATGCTAGTATTATGGATGATGGTTCTAGTCTAAATGGTCTCGAGGCTGACTTAGGGTCTGTTCATGACCTTAATGCAGCATTTATGTATTTTAAATCAGCTATTTATCCAATTTCAAGTGATGATTTCCATTGTTATAAGGAAAAAATAGTGTCTCAAATGGGGAAATAGTACTATATGCTTGTGTTCGTCTAATGTGGCTACATGAAGACAGATTTGAAGTTTTCTGTCGGATTAATAGGCTCAAGTGTTTGACTACTAAGAGTTTATCATTATGCTATCCGCATAAATAGTTGTCTTAGGAAGTATGTTTTATTACTTTCTTTTGTTAGTCATATGATTGGGATTTGGTTAGTAGCTTGTTAAAACTTGTTCATGAGTTTGGTTTATCATTCTCATGTCGTTTTGGTTTGTTGCATTATGGTGTGTTCTTTGTTTACCCATGTAACAGGTTGGGTTGTAGGACTTCACCTACAACTTTTGTACTTAAACGTTTTTTTGGTGTAATACAATTTACCGGGGAAACCCTTTACCTAAAAAAACATCTCGCTAGTTCGTTCCGCGAACTTAAATATAAAATAAAAAAGAGGACTAAGTCCGAAAAGAAACTAAATGTACCCCTCGAAATCGAGTCACCCGAACCTTATACCAAACAACCGTTCATCGAGGAATTTTTTGTCAAAATGTCCAAGATCGTCATGTTCGAAACGAAAGTCAAAACTTACCTGATTCCCCACCCATAACCGTTATTGATCCCGATGACCAACCCATGTGGTCAAGCACTAGGACCGTTGCTCCAACACCTAGTTTCGCTATTATTCAACTCCATCTTCCTAATAATTTCCCTATCAAGGGTACCCACAAGCAAATGATTCAAGATAATCAATTTGATGGGAGAATCCAGTCCAATTCTCACCGTCACGTAGCCGATTTTCTTAAGATTAGTAACCTTTTCCAATATGGCGAAAATCAAGAGGGAGCGATTATATTGAGGACTTTTCCTTTCTCATTAACCGGAGAAACTAAGACTTGGATGAATGAATTAGATAAAGGAACTATTACTTTGTGGAATGAATTGAGAGAAGCTTTTATAAGCCGATACTTTTCTCCTGCAAAGTTTAGACGTCTCCTGAATGACATTCATAACTTTCACCAACTAGGTCATGATACTCTCATTGAAGCTTGGATCCAAATGAAAGAAATGCTTCTGATGTGCGGTCATCATAGGACTTCAACAAGAAGTTTTACAACTCCCTAGGTAGAGCACCTAACCGTTGTAGTGTAGTAAGGTAAGACTCGGAGGTTGTTATCGTTCTCTAGAGGAATAGGTTGGGAAGGCTCGATCAAGATTTAACAGAGGTCTACGGGGATGAGAGAAGATTCTTTCTGTATTTTTATTTTATAGAAAGTAGGTAAAATCATATGTTTGAGAGGTTGGTTGTATTTATCTAATTAAACTAATAATAATCAAATAAATCAAACTACTTGGGTTGATAACTATATGAAAAAACGAACATAATTTACTAAACACACTACTCCTTAGCACTTTCTCCTAATCTGTTAAACGGTACTAACTATTTTATAGTAACGGTACTAACTTACTGATCAGTACTTAACACTTTGTACTGTCAGTACTAATTACAACTTGCGGTACTAAGTAATATAACTAGTGGTACTAAGTCAGGAACGCATAATTCCCAACAGGTTATCCAGCTCTTCCACCTCGTCTACCAGTCCGTCCACCCGTCCTTCCACCTCGTGGTGCAGCAGTCTGCCGACTTGCAGTTCGTGTCATCATCCTTGGCGGTATTTTCTACACGAGGGAGGATATAGGTAACGTTAGGTAGGAGGGAGATTTCACACATAGACGGTCCTAATGTACTATAGTACGCATATATACACGATCCTAAGGTATCAACACTGATTTGAGAGAACATGATAGCTAATTCCACGTGGGTTATGACGCATCTATAATTACGTTGACCACCGTACTTATATATGCATCCTTTCCCAGTTGTACTCAGTATCTTGCTTACACAGCTCAGTGATTGACTAATCTTGTTTGATAGAAGATAGACAATATATAAGATAGACGATATATATATAATACTCCCTCCATCCCATTTTTATTGTCCATCTTTCTTTTTTGGGATGTCCTAATTTAATTGTCCACTACTAAAAATAGATAAGGAAGTTTGATTAAGTTTACTATATTACCCTTCTTTGAAATTATTATTACAAACTTTAAAGAAGACTTTAATTAATTACCTAAGGGTAAAACTGTCATTCTGCGAAAAAGTAAGAAAGAGAAAGCTGTAATAAATTCACTTTTCTTAAACTGTGTGTTTTTTGTCAAGGGACAATAATTTTGAGACCGAGGGAGTAGACGATATATATAATAGACGATACATATAATAGACGATATAAGATAGATAATATAAGATATGCAATATAAGATATGTAATATAAGATAGATAATATGAGATAGGTAATATAAGATAGATAATATAAGATAGATAGTATAAAATAGATAGTATAGATAGATAATATAGATAGGTAATATAGATAGATAATATAGATATATAATATAGATATACGTAAAAGCAAGTATAAGTGGAACACCGCACATATAAATCCTATCATGCAACTATATGAAGGTTCCTAGGTTATAGTCTAGGCCAAACCATCTAATTCTTTATAACATGGCTCTGATACCAATCTATCACACCCCGACTACGGTAGAAACATGGGGCATGACGGAGGATTGATCGTCATAACACAAAGCGTCAATATAGAGAAAACTAATGTGCATTAAAACAAGTGTTACAACATCCTCCGACAATAAGTATAGAACTTGTGTCAAAATAGGTTAAACCACATCACATAGTTTGAAATTTATTACAACCAACACCTCACATCCAGAGGGATACATGTCTAACTGAAATCAAACAGGCAAAAACAAAATCATAGTCTCAATGTAACTCCAAATGATAAGATCCAAAATGGATGCTCTTAGATCTGCTAAAAGTCTCTAAACTTAGCTTCGTGGATCATTCACATTACCTAAAAATGATAGTCGAAAAGGTCAACATTACCTTGGTCAGCTCGTAGGTTTAGGGAAAACCCAGTTGCTGTGCCAGAATATAAGAGTGGACAGTAGTGCAATATAAAAGCAGAATGCATAAACAGAATTTAAATTATCAACACATCAACACATCAACGCATCATACCTGGGTATCCCACCCAAATCAACATATCAAATTAACTCACGCGCTTATAGTGCTTCGAACCTATCGCCTACCAGCTAGAGCTACACAGTCGGCTAAATAGTGCAGTGCAGAAATTCCAAGTGGAACTTCGCAGAAATAGATCTCAAGTATTCGCATAGCATACACATAGTGTTCACGTAGAATTCATATACAATTATAGGCACATAGCATTTCCAAAAGAATTAAAAGGTTTTTGAATATAATTTAAAAGTTGTTGAAAAGGTTTTGAATATCATTTTCACTCAAATGAAAATAGTTTAAAAAAATGGGGCTACGAGAACTCACCTTTAAGCAAAGCGATAAGTAGCTGAGGATATGATCAAACAATTGTATCCAACGGCTTTCAGACATGACCTAATCCAATTAAAGTCTGATTTTTAAATATAGGTTTCTTAAATGTATGTTTAAGATTGATGCATAGTAGTTAAAAGGTGCGTTGTACGGTCACTTTTAATGTTATTAGTTGTGTGATGGATGGTAAGTAAGACTCGAAGAAGATATATCAAAGTATGTATGCTAGAATATATATATTTATAGTATTTAGGAAAACTAGACGAGAAAATATCTAGACTTAGCTAATAGTTATTAATAAATATGTTCCGGTAATCTATCCGGTAGTCTTCAGTTGCCTAGTTTAATTGTATTGATTATGAAAAGTGACACGTTTTTGTTACATTTAATTATTAATGGAAGTTTTATAATTTATAAAATTATAAAATATATTTTCATCTTTTAGTCGGTTTATTAAAATATTAATATTTTATTTATTTCGTCCTTTTGTCGAATTTATAAGAAATTATGTTTTTAGTAAAATATTCTAAGTATAATATTTTTATGAAATTTTGGAATGACCCGTTCGTTTATAAGATGTTTCCAAGGTTTTTAAACCTCACTTTTCAAACACTTTCTCTTAACTAAATCAATTCTGACAAAATGATCAAAATCCGCATTTTGCATTAATTATCAAAACGCATTTCCTTTAAATTAAATAGACTAATTCCAATATCTCTCTCATAGAATATATATATATATATATATATATATATATATAGATATATATATATATATATATATATATATATATATATATATATATATATAGATATATATAGATATATATATATATATATATATATATATATATATATATAATTACCAAAAGTCCATTTTTAACCTTCAAAATAATTAGTTTAGATTATTGGGCCGTGAGGCCCATTAGTGATCCAAAATATCGTTTACTAGTTTCAAAACTCGCTTTAGGCCCTTTATTAAGTCCATTTAGGAAAATAAGTCCAACGAAAAGTCCACAAATGAATCCAAGGCTCACGGACCAAGACTAAGCCATGGTTTGGGCTTAGCTTAGTGGGTTATGGCCTATTAAGCCCATAATAAGCTATCAGTAGCTTATTATTAAGACGTTAAGCTACACAAGTCTTTAAATATCAAAATAAGCTATAACCAAAAGCCATGAAAATAAGCTGGACCACAATAAGGTCCACAATAAGCCATAGCTAATTGGGCCTTATTGGGCCGTGGGTTTTATAAGCCCAAAAGCAAATATAGAGCTTATTAAATAAGTAAATAAGCTATAAGTTATTCTAGTTCGCAAAATAAGCTATCATAGTAAGCATTAAAAATATGACAAGTATAGGTAACAACCAAAAACGCGTTCCCTTTGTTCCCTTTTTGAACCGAACACAAATAAGCCATAAATAAGCTATACAAGGCTTTTGAATAAGCTAGATAAGTATTAAGCTATATAGTATATAAATGTTATTAAACCATCACAACCACAATAATAAAATGATCTTTCCTTGCCCCTTTGTACCCACGTTCGAACCAAACAAAAACCCTTAATATTTATTTCAAAACTTTAAGCTTTTGATTTTTAGTAAAAAATCATACAACTATTATCTATGCATCATAACACTACTAGAAGTACAAAAATATTTGAGAAATGTATGACTTACAAAGAGGGTTTTGAAAATGAGATTAAACGTTACTGGTAAACCAAGTGGGAAGACTCTGAATATTCATACTTTGTTTACACTGGGGGGTAATGGGATTGATGTGGTTGTCCTGGTAGAGTCTATTCGAGCTATAAGTGAATGATTTGCTAATACAGCATATGGTTTTTTCTTAGGGAAGCTGGTGGCATACCCTGTTGTTGCTAACTATGTTATGAACACTTAGGATAAATATGGGCTTGTTCTTTCTATGTTCAGCACGTATACCAAATTATTCTCCTTTCAATTTAGCTCCATGGAAGGATTAGATGTTATGCTAGAAAATGGTCCATGGTTTATCTGAAATCACATGCTTATCCTAAAGAAATGACACTCGGATGAGAACCTATTGAAAAAAGATGTTAGTACTATTCCAGTTTAGGTTAAACTCTATGGTGTACCTGTAACGGCCTTCAGCGAGGATGGCTTGAGCGCCATTGCTACTAAACTGGGTACTCCTCTAATGCTTGACTCTTATACATCTGATATGTGCATGTAATCTTGAGGTAGGTCAAGCTATGCTAGAGTTATGATTGAGCTTTGAGCTGATGTGGATTTGAAAGATAACATCGTCGTGGTTGTGCCTAAAATTATTAGAGAGGGCCATTATATATGCAATGTTCGTTTAGAGTATGAGTGGAAACCTCCTAGGTGTGTGTCTTGTAAGGTTTTTTTACATATTCATGAGGAATGTCCGAAGAATACAGGTGTTGGTGAAAAGAAGACTTTGAAGAAGCCTAGTCAAACTTCTCAAGGTGTTCTAGTTGGTCTGAAAATGGGTTTTAAACCTCAGAAAGAATATAGACCCATTCTTAAAAAGTCTACTGCTAGCTCTAGCGATAATAAGAAGAAAGGTATGGTACCTTCTATGAAGGTTAGTAATTCAAATCCATTTGAAGTTCTTAATTCGGTCGATAATGATGGGGAGTTGGGTACCAATGGGAGGACTACAAATTTGGCAAATAACGAGGCTACTTCAAGTGGATCCTCTTTTATGAATATCAATAATAATAGTACTCGGATTACTCCTATTATTGATAAAATTGGGAAGTCTAAAGAATTACTTACTAGTGAGAAAGCTGCTCTTGTGGATGAAGCTGATAATCCTTTGAAAAGGGTAAAGTTTTTGGATGATTATGATAGTGAAGATGAGGTTGCCTTAGTTGATAATGATATGGTTCGTCCTATGGCTTCAGAAAGGGTAGGTTTTGGCTCTCAAAGTTTGCTGGAACAATGGAGGGATTCGTATGGTAATGGTGACTTTGATGAAGACTGATATGTGCCTAAATACACATACCTTTTATCTTTATAAACGGACTTAAAATGACCAAAAACGTACCAAAAATACATTATATTTGTATGTTTTCAGTTATATTATGCAGGAAACGGATATCAAACAAAAGGACGAAAAATCAAGCCAAAATGGACAAAACCGAGCACGGAATAGAAAAGCGTGAAAAGTCAAAAAGTCAAAGTCAAATTCAACCCCAAAAAGTCAACAGTCAAAGTCAAAGCCAAAATCAAAGAAACACTTAATGGGCCCACCCACACCCATCTAATAGGTCGGGTCAGCCCATTAGTGCTTTATGAAGACTAAACGTGGCCCAAAACCCTTTTTAATATTACTCGGCCCAAAACCAAAGAATAAGCCCAATCCCATTTAACAAATGTTAAGCCCTAACCCTTTTATACCTTGACTGCCGTTAGTCCTCAGGGACTATGGGTGCAAACCCACCATATTACCCCAAGGGCCAAAGATGCCAAATCCTTAAAGTTATATCACCACAAGGACTTTCGGTGCAAACAAACATAACATAATGAGGGACCATTTTTGCCTTTTCCCACCAAACTTTTACCTTGCTAAACCAAACCTATTTTTCCTGCCAAGACCACTGTTTAACCATCCCTGTCATTGTCCCTCGTTTACTGTTCACCCAGACAAACCAAAGTCACACTATCACACCCCTACCTCACAAAAGGACAAAGACAACTTGGCAATCCTCTCCATCCATATTCGTTAAAGGTAAATGACAAAGGATTGATGGCTGTGATTGAAAGGATTGGGCACCAAGCAAAATTAAGGGCTGAGATTGCCTTTGGATCTCTCTCACACAAGAAACACAAGTCCTCAACTCTCTCACTAAAGAAACACAACAAGTAAAGACTTGAAGACTTAGCTTTTAGTATAAGTATTAGGCATTTGTAGCTTATAGTTTTTTGTTAAATTTTTGATAAGTCAATTCTTGTATTAACAAAATTTGTCCATGTTAATACGGTCTTTTAATTACTTGTCATTTAATTATACTGTCATTTAAATTTATGCATTATAATCTTTTTTTTAAGTTAATGAAATTTTAAGGTTCTTTTAAATACTGTCATTTACTTACTTGCCTTTTAAATTCTGTTATTAAGCACTAGTATAAGTTTTTGGGTCATTCAAAACTCATATAAAAGCTTATTTTTGTTTCTGACTTAAAAATCCAAAATCATAAAAAAAAGGAATCTGTAACTCAAAGCAATGGAGCAAGGTAAATTGTGGATGGCCTTGGGTTAGAGCTTCTTGGGAAGCACATAGGTTGGTATAAGCTGATTTGAGAGCTTATTCTCTTGCCAAAAGCTGTGGACCTTTGTGAGTTTCCATTTTTCATTTTTTGCTTATTTTACTGTAGCTTTGCTTCTTTACTGTTTACCTGCTTATTTATGCTTATCTTGCTAAGTATTGTTGATTTGATGCTTACTTGTCTTGTTTTTATGCTTATATGTCATTTAGTTAAAATTTTCTTTAAAACTGTCTTACATTACCCTTTACCTGCTTAATCTTTGTTTGCTTATTTTAGTGCTTATTCTTGTGTTTTTATTACTCCTTATTGCTCATTTTTCATTGACTGTCATCTGTCTTTAAGAATCCTTGCTTAATTATTTAAAAATCAGTTTAAAACTTGATATTTAAATCTTAAAGGGGTGTTTGGTATAAGGTGTCAAACGGGTCAAATTTGGTTAAAAACCTTTTGGGTCACTTGGCAATCTTGTACAAGCCTTCTTGAGTCATTTTCAATCTGTTTTTAATAGTTTTAAGGTTTGCAAGTTTGTTTTCAAGTTTTTCTCTAAGTGGTCTTTGAAATTGTGGTGCCAAATCAGTTTTAATAGCTTATTTGATTGAGACTTGTTAAACAGATTTTTTTAGACTTTTTACACCAGAGTATAAGAGGGAGCAGATAACGTGAAGCGAGCAAATTAGTGACATAATATATGTCGCGCGCGACGGTCAAGTTTCTTGTTTGGTTTACCTTTAGGTTTTGTTCAGAAAATATTGGGGGCGCGCGCCCTTGTTCAAGTGAGTTTTAGGAGTTTTTTAAAAGCCTTCATTCATTTTCAAAGGACGCTGGAGGTCACTTAAATTTGTTATTAGAATTTTGATATATGTGTGACGCATAAGCTGGCGATTATTGTACATCGCTATAGAGCGAGCGCGCGAGATCAGGAAACATATTTAAAGAATTTTAGTCTTATTTTTCTTACTTAATTTAGGCATGCATATAGCTATTAGTCCTTTTAAGAAATCTCTACAGCGGCCGGAGAGGTTGTGCTCAGTGCTGAACACCCCTTTTCACAAGGCTTTTTCTTAGCTTGTATGTGTTGTCAAACATGCTTTTTCTATTACTGCTACTGCTGCGGAGCCTATTGTTAAAACTTTTAGAGGTAAGCAGGATGTCGGCCGAGCTTAGCCATAATAATCCATAGGTTGCCTAGGAATTAAGCCCAAAAAGGTGCCTCTAGGACTGTTTGAATGGGCCTTTTTTGCCCAAGAGCCTTTATTGGGGGAGTCCTGCGGGGGGGGGGGTGTTGCTAGCTTGGCTTCTTGGAGGAATTTGCTAATTTGAGGGTTTATCCACTCTTAATAGGTTATTTTAGACCATTTAGCTGGGATTAGGGGGAGGGGACCTTAGGTTCGGAGCTTATTAGAGTGGTTTATTAGGCCTTCTAGTTTAAAAATTTTTAGTAAAAAAGCTTTTAGAGTAATTACTGACCAAATTAGGCCTGTTAGCTTATTTGTTTTTGCTTATTTTTTTATTCTTAGTGCTTCTTAGAATTAGGTTTAAGTTTATCTCTGCTTATTATTTTTTTTTTTTGCTTATTAGTCATGAAAATGCTTAACCGTTAGTTTTATAGCCCCTTTATTAGTGTTATATTCTTCTGCGGGGTTGGAGGATCTGCTTCTTTTTTGTGCATATATTAAGTTTTGGGTAAAAGCACGGGTCAACGGGGGAGGGGGGGGTGGGGTTGGGAGGGGGGGGGAGAGTGTAGATCGATTGATGGCTTATTTTATACAGGGAGTATGCAAAAAGCAAAAGTATCCAAACAAAGACGTCACACTGGAAATTTGGGGGGAAGTGAAGGTGGCGGGGGGGGGCGCGAAGCTCGAGGCACGCCTGGCGACCTCAACCAACGTCGGGTACTACGCGATTCACACCACAGGACACACAACCTGCGGGGGGGGGGGGGGGGAGGACCCTTGGGGGGGGGGGGAATTTTTCGTTATAGTCCCCAGTGGTTTGGTATTTAAGGGCTATTTCAGCCCATTTTAGCTTATAAGCTGTTTGGGAAGCTTATTTAACAGCTTATGTTGATAGCTGTGGTACCGGGGGCGGGGATTTTATTTTCTTAATCCAGCACAACTCACTAGGCAGGCGCTTTTGGATAGATTATTTAATTTTTTATAATCCGTTAGTAGAGCTTATTTTAATATAACAAAAAGATGCCCAATCTTTTTAATTCAAAAAAATTATAAAACGACAAAAAAAAATACTTCTTTTTTTTTTTAAATTTTCTGTTTATCAAATAGGACTGAGAAGGAAAATTAGACAGGAGAGTCTCTCGTAGGGAGATCGGAATTTTTAGAATTTCAATTTTTAAAGGGAACGGTTTGATTCCCAGGTTCTTGTGAGGAGAGAGGATAGTGTTTTCGCGCCCTAATTGCGTCGTTTTAGTATGTGTGGTTTGGGGAGTGTTAGCTGTTCTTGGGAGGGCTTATACATCCATAGAATTAGAATCCAAACCCCAAAAAGGCTTTAAAGATCATTCAATCACGCGTCACAAACGAAAACCGATTTTTTCTGTAACACCCCCCAAGATGGGTCAGCTAGCGGACTAAAGGCCTAACTGGGGGGCGAGTTCACCCTTCTCAGATCGAAACATAGCAACCAGATATATAAGACCGACAATAAAAGTCGTTCAAACTTGATACATTAGATTTAATAACACAGACTTAATACAAAAGCAAATACAATAACTTATGTTCAATGTTTGCAACAGTACAAAAGGATTTCAATCACTGCCACATATATAACCAAAATTGTAATGGCATCAAATCTTTACAAGAGTGTCTGAACCCAACATGTGACAAGGGGGAGGGGGGGGGGGGCCAATGTATCCCTTGGCACCTCGGTGCAGAGGGCGAGTGTGCACCCGGGGACCTGGGGGAGGGAGAGACATCTCTATATCTACTCACTACACTCTCGAGAACGGCAACAAAAATGTTTGGGGAGAAGATCATAAGGGGGTATATTCGTGATAGGTGTGGCGGAGTGGGGGTATCTTGTTGTCGTGGCAGGGGGTGTGGGGTGCGAGGGGGGAGGGGGGGGACTTGTGCGGGACGGGGGGGGGGGGGGGGAACGAGGGGGAGGGGGTGGGAGAGTTGCGCGTTGTGGGGTGGCGGTACACGTACGATTGACAGTCGGGGTAGCGATGTGTTGTGTGGTGTGGGGTTGGGATTACCCATGGACGGGGCACGTTGCGCTTGTCAGGAAACGAACATGTATGAGGGGGGTCAATAAGATATGTTATCGCGATTTCGTGGCGCGCTGGGAGGGGGGGGGAGCGGGGGATGTTCAAGCCGAAAACATCCCAGAATCCCCGACATCTATAACCGTTCGTCTCCGGTGGAGCAGCTATCACGCCGAACGGGGAGGTCATCCCAAATAGATCTATTTACAACACTTCCGCCGCTTCAAACAGAAATTTAATATTCATGATAAAGGGCACAAATGGGTGATCGCTACTTAGGCAAACATGTTAATCAATATAAAATACTCCACTTTTGCGGCCAATTTATAAAACAAATCATGTTTCCACCACCCAAAGTTACTCGCGATATTGAAATCGAAAAAATGTTTGGGCTAATGAACTCAACCTTGAGTTCCGGGGTGGGAATAGGCCACTAATCACCAGATAGCGCCGGGGGAGGCACGTAAATGAGTGCGAATAGTGCATACCAAAGCGTTACATAGGATTCTATAAATGCACGGGGGACGGTAGTGCGGGTGGAGGGGGGGGGGGAAGAGGGGTACAACTATGACATCATATACAGACATCTATGTAGTTTAATATCATACTATCGTGCGGGGGAGGGGGATGCTATCATAAATGTAAGGGGGGGGGATGGTGCCTGTAGGTGATGGACGGAATGAGGAGCTAGGATACTTGAAAATCGAAATCCAACTTGCTGGGCGTGGGGGGGCAGTGTTACCACCGGGCGAAAGGCCTCATTATAAACTCCCTAGTAATATATAACAACTTTTGTGGATAACCACGGATATACTTCTTATAGCTTCATGCACCGGGTGGGGGCAGTTGTGTAGAAGATTAGAAATCGTTGTTATAGCGTGTGGCGAAACTTTAGAGAATTATCGTTGTTATAAAGACTATCTTAGTAGTTGTGAAAACATATTTATAATTGTAAAACATTTATAAATATCATCTTAGTAAATATGGCATAAATTTCGCGTTTCAAGTCCGTTTCTCGCGTTTCTTACGTCCACGCTTTCATATTAAGACGACGTATCAAAATATGACATTTTTGGTATTTCATGTCCTCCGATGAACAGTGATTTTACTGTTCATACAGTTATAAATTTATTTTTATAACTTAAATTAACGTAACACTCGTAAACGTCGTATTTTATTCGTTATAGCTCCGTTTTTAGCAATTTTTTCGAGCACGTCCTCGTAATTGAAAGTTCTATCAAAATATAACATTTTAAAATTTTTATATCTATTATGAATAGTGTTTTTACTGTTCATAGTTTATAAAATTATTTTTATAAACTTTTAATTACCGAATACCCGCGAAATTCATAACTTTCTCGTTTTTAATTGAAAAATTACGATTCTTATCATGTTGGAATCCTAAAAATGTGTGTGATTAAATAAAAATGTCCAACCTTCTGTTTGTATAGATTTTATAACTTGTTTTTATAAAAAGTTATTTTATAAACCCGTTTAATTAGCGTATAACTCATAATTAGCGTATCTTTTTCGTTATTAATCCGTTTTTCGAGTTTCTTATCTTTTTGGAATCATCATGAGACGTATTATCTTTTCAAAACATCAAACTCTCTGTTTGGAATTCGAAACCAACAGCCCACTTAAATATCAATATGTATACTTATATATAAGGCTTATTTCATGTACTTTCTAATCTTGTAAATTTACCACAAGTCTTCCACCTCACTTGATATCATATGTCATATATATAATAAAGTCCAAAGTCCATATTTAGTCCATGATATCACATGATAACAAGATTATCAAGTCATTAACATGACATGAAAACAATAACTTTCCTTAAACACTTTTAAAACCCTAATTTTTCATAAACATTTTTACACTTTACCATCATGGTACATCACTTATATACCCATTTTAACATGATATTATCAACATCATAATATATATAAAAGTGTACAAAATGATTATCACAAGTAAAAACTCTTTTTACATGATTAAAAACATCCTAATGGTGATTTCACTACATAACATCATATATACATATAACCATGAAAATGAAAAGTTAAAGGCTTTAGATAACCTTAGAAAGATGATATGTGATGATGAGTTATAAGTTTTAAACCCTTGTTTAGACTTTAAACTCAAGCTTCTAACCAAGAAAATCTTAGTTTTCCAATTATAAACCCTAGCTTCCTTTTCTTGATAAATACTTGCAAATGGTTAACCAAGGCTTGAAAACACCTTAGTATATCTTAGGAAGGATGTGTAATGGCTAGTATAGGTTGTAGAAAATTTGGTATGGATTTGGAAATAGGGGTGTTTGATGCCGTGAGCTCAAAGGAGAGAAAGGGAAGAGTTTTGATCTTTTTTTTAAGTGTTATGTGTTATGTTTTTCTATCTCTTGCATTGTATAAGTAATACATGTGTGGGACTAGTCAAGGAGACTTAGGGAGGGTCTTAAGGAAGTCCTAGTCTTGGTATTTGGTCAAAACTTGGAGACTAAGGGTTGAATGTTCCCTAAATGAGACATAATCTCATGAAAATAAGGAGATGTGTTCTCTATGATATTTTATTTGCATTTTTGAGTCCAAATCCTGCTATGAATGCATATGTATCATATATTTTTGTAATTCTTATGTATTGGGTATAAATGTGGGTATTTGTTGAAGTGTAGAAAAGTTTTGGTGGTTCCGGGTATGCCTAAACGTATTTTATCGCGAAACGTACACACTTTGCGTAACCGATAAAAATAAAATAAACAAAGACCATAATTATTCTCAAAATAATTATTTAATATTTGATCGATGTAAACCTTTAATTGTTTGATGCCCGTTTACATTGAACGATAATTTTTGGCGTATGCGATTTAACTTAACGTTTACGGTTTAAAAGCAACCGCGTACAATACTAAAAGTACATAATGAATTTATTGACAACGTCAATGAGCCTAAAACACGGGGTGTTATAGATTCAGATACATATGTAACTTGAGCTTGTGTGGTTGGTGATGTTGATGTTGATGTTGTCTTAGCTTCCCCCTAAACCAGCAATCCTTTCTTTAGTAGATACAGAACATTCTTACAAGCCGCATCAAGTAGTCTTGATGTATAAAGCCCAGATATCCGAAGTACACAGTTGTTGGGAATTAAACACTTCAGAGTTAGTACTTCCAATGGATGAGTTGGTACTGCTAAGCCAACAGTTAGTACTGCTAAAAGAAAACAGTTCGTACTACTCAAGATTACAACTGCCAATACTAAATCAGTCAGTTAATACTGCTAGAGTAAGTTAGTACTGCCTGTACTAACTTAAGACTATTGAAGAACTTACTACTGTTGGTTATAGAGTTACTACTGCTGGTTCAAGATTACTGCTGTTGGTGAGAAAGTTAATGCTGCTGAAAGTCTTCTTGTTGTTTCAACTGAAGTTAATGCTGATTAGTCAAACAGAAGACTGAAGATTAATGATGATTGAAGAGATTAATGCTGATTGAGAATTTGGCTAAATACTTAGGAAAGTATTTAATATTTAGTCATTGTATTTAATACATTTGACTAAATATTTAGGAAAGTATTGTAAGCTCATTAGGACTCCTTGGTGTATAAAAGGAGATCCTAGGGCATCTAGTTTATTATCTCATTGATCTCAATCATCTCATTATCATACACATACCTACACAACATCTCATTATAATAGCTTCAAGGTTGTAAACCCTAGTACTACACAGAGTACTCGTATTATTTATCATTAATAATATTGAAGCATTTTTGTTCATTCATATCTACTGTTTCATTGATATATCTTCTAAAGTATTAAAGAGTAGATTCCGCATACTCTTTGATATAACATAAAGTTTCTACCATTTTTATTTTGGATTCATCCAAGGTAACAAACACTTTACAAGGTAAAGAATCGATCAAGGCTTGGGATCAACAAGTGGTATCAGAGCCTGTGCTTTGAGAAACTTTGATCTAGAAGATATCATCAAGAAGAACTCTATATTCACAAGGAAGAGATGGCTCCTATGGCTCTTTCAGACTCTAAGGTAAATAATGACAAATCTTGCTCTAAAACTTGTCTGACTAACTATGAAGCTCTAAAGAAACAGTATGATGATTTGCTTGTTAAATTAGATGATACTAGTTTTAAAGCAGCTACATACAAAAGGGGTTTAGTAACTTTAGAAGATCAAATTATTAAATATATAGATCTTGAAGTTCTTTTTTCTGAGGAAATTACTCTACTTAAAAGAAGTGTAGGTCACAAAGAATATCAGATGGGATTACTTAGGGATGAACTTGAAAAAGTTAAACAAGAAAAGGAGGGGTTTGAGTTTAAGATTGCAAAGTTTGATAAATCTGCTAAGGACTTAAGTGAAATGTTAGAAAGTCAGATAACTGACAAAAGCAAGAAAGGAGTAGGTTATCATGCTGTCCCCTCACCTCATCCTTTGATTCTTAATAGACCAACACCTTTAGACTTATCTTATTCAGGTCTTGAAGAATTCAAACAACCTGAGGTTAATGAGTATGGTCCTAGGGATTCTAGTTTAAAGCCTACCATTGGATGTGATAAAGAGTCAAATAATTCTAAGGAGAATACTGATGACTCTTTGGAACAACATCAAAAGACTGATACTGAAACTAGCTCTGTTAAGTCTTCACTTAAGGTAGACAAAGATTGGAAAGAAAAGTTTTTCTGTCCTGCTAATCATGTTAGGGATGTAGAACCTAAGAAAGTTAGGAAGAATAATGATGCTCCAATTATTGAGGATTGGGTGTCAGATGATGAGGATGAAGTTGAGACTACTGTTGTGGTAAAGAAGAAGACTGTTATTCCTACTGCTGCTAAAATAGAAAAACCAGTTAGGAAGCCAGTAAGGTATGCTGAAATGTATAGATCACAAAGGCCTAGAGGGAATCAGAGAAATTGGAATGGTCAGAAGTCCAGTCAACTAGGAAGTGATTTTGTGATGCACAATAAAGCATGCTATATCTGTGGAAGTTTTGATCACCTGCAGTATACCTGTAAACACAAGAGACATGTTAATGATCAAAAACAGGTTAAACCAGTGTGGAACAACTCAAAGAGGGTGATTCATCATTATTCAACAAGAATAACTCACTCCAATCCAAGAAGAAATATGATTCCACAAGCAGTTTTGATGAGGTCTGGAATAAAAGCAGTTAATACTGCTAAGCCAAAGGATGCTCATAATGCTGTCAAGAGGAATAGGTTTAATGCTGTTAAAGCATCAGCATGTTGGGTCTGGATGCCAAAGAACAGAGTGGTAGATCATGTATCCAAAAACATCAATGCATCAGTCACTTTGAAAAGATTGGATTACATTGATGCACAAGGAAGATTCAAGTCTGTGATGGCTTGGGTTCCCATAAGAAGATGATTTGGAGGATCATTCCAAACAGGGGAGGATATGAAAAATATTAATGAAGATCACTTTGGTTCAGATGGATGCACAGACTCAGGGGAGGCAAGAGTGCAGCAAAGAAAAAGAAGAATCAAGAGAAGAGTGCAACAAAAGCAGAAAGACCAAGAAGATGAAGTGTTTGGAAGAATCCTCTCAGCAAAGAAAATGAAGGTTTAATTCAAGAAACTTGATGATTTGGAGGTAAATCACAAGTTTAGGGGAGGATTGTTGGGAATTAAACACTTCAGAGTTAGTACTGCCAATGGATGAGTTAGTACTGCTAAGCCAACAGTTAGTACTGATAAAAGAAAACAGTTCGTACTACTCAAGATTACAACTGCCAGTACTAAATCAGTCAGTTAATACTGTTAGAGTAAGTTAGTACTGCCTGTACTAACTTAAGACTATTGAAGAACTTACTACTGTTGGTTATAGATTTACTACTACTGGTTCAAGATTACTGCTGTTGGTGAGAAAGTTAACGCTGCTGAAAGTCTTCTTGTTGTTTCAACTGAAGTTAATGCTAATTGACTAAAGTTAATGCTGATTAGTCAAACAGATGACTGAAGATTAATGATGATTGAAGAGATTAATGCTGATTAAGAATTTGACTAAATACTTAGGAAATTATTTAATATTTAGTCATTGTATTTAATATATTTGACTAAATATTTAGGAAAGTATTGTAAGCTCATTAGGACTCCTTGGTGTATAAAAGGAGACCCTAGGGCATCTAGTTTATTATCTCATTGATCTCAATCATCTCATTATCATACACATACCTACACAGCATCTCATTATAATAGCTTCAAGGTTGTAAACCCTAGTACTACACAGAGTACTAGTATTATTTATCATTAATAATATTGTAGCATTTTTGTTCATTCATATCTACTGTTTCATTGATATATCTTCTAGAATATTAAAGAGTAGATTCCGCATACTCTTTGATATATACATAAAGTTTCTACCATTTTTATTTTGGATTCATCCAAGGTAACAAACACTTTACAAGGTAAAGAATCGATCAAGGCTTGGGATCAACAACAGTTAACCCTTTCAATAATTTGATACCACAACACCAAAGTCAATTAAGTCCCAGATGATCACATTTCTCTCTTCAGGATAGTGATGATATAAATTGAAACACCAAAGTAAACTAAGTCTCGGATGTCACAATTATTTCCTCTAAATAGTCGAAATTATAACTCCAAAGTCAACTAAGTCTTGGAAGAAGTCATTTCTTCCTATAGGATACTGACAATCTAAAGGAATAATCATACCTATGTGTACCTCTTCTATCAAATATATCTACTTCTTTTAAGAATAAGCTTAGGGATTGACTAGTCGGGTAAAACATTAATTGCATCAGACAGAACTCTTCTCACGTTTAAAAAAATTATAATCAAAACACTTCCCCCTGGGGACTCAAATGATGCATACTGACTAATGACGAGATGTCTCTTCCGCCATGTGATTGAAATAGTGCACCCGAAAGATTCAAAAAGAAAGGCCTAAAATTTAAAGAAGGTGACTTCAAAGAAGGCCATGGACTCTATCAAGTATACATCTACTCCTTCCCCTTTGCTGGTTTCGATACCTCGGAATCAGCAAAACCTTGTATGCACATATACTTGAGATCGTGTTTGAGGTATAACTAAGCTTAGATTTATCCTGTGAGAATCAACTTCAAGGCAATTAATTCTAGTTGATTATTTCCAAACAATCCTAAGTCTTTTACAACTATGAGGTGTTGGCAATATTAAGCGAATTTTGTTTAAGGCCTGAACTCACTAAGTCTTAAATTTCAAATAAGTCCCTAAAGTTTGAAACAAATGACATCTAAAGCTTGTGTAGTTAAAATCCATTAACTCCACTTAAATTATGATCCGTCATTATTAAAAACTTTATCCTTTTACTTCGTGAGTTAATTTGAAAGACTGTTTTTTAAAAGATTATTTGATGAAAATTTCTCCCTCTCAAATAATGACATGTTTTCTATTTAAAGAGTTGTTGTCATTTTTTGAGTGGTCGAATTGTCTTTGAAAAAATCTTTTTGTGATTACTGAAAACACTGATTCATTTTGAAGACAACTTTTTACCAATAAAAATAAGATTTCTCTTATTTTAACACATAAGCGCACTGACACGTACACTTATGGAATATAGGAAGCACGGGTTATGTTGCAAAGTAAACACAAGCCTTTGCATGGTCATAAAGTAGACCATGCGCGAGAATAAATTCCTGTAGAGATGTCAAGTTTTCTTTTTGAAATACTTGCCTTTAAGATGATGACCGGGTTGCTATCAGAAATAATAGCAAGCCATTTGGCATGTTTTGAAAACATTTGTAACTTCTGCTCGGACTTCATTTACAGCCTCGTATCATTATTGAATGACATTTCTAAGACCGTAAATGTTATTGATTTTCAGAAGACATGCCTTTATTACCTCTTTTAGATTTTTTTAATTTTTTAATTTTTTCTTTTGTTTTATAGATTTTATATTTTTGTATTTTGTTTTTATAAATGTTTTCTAAAAATGAAAAATATTTTTGGTTTTTATGGTTTTAATATATATACATATTATACAGGATATGTGAATAGGTACCACCACTATTCATCAACTTCATCTGCCAATTGTTTCAGAGTCTCCGGCGTAAAACTCCGCATTCCCAGCTTGTTGATCAGAAATTCAATTCTTTCTCGGCCAAGAGCTTTAGTGAAGATGTCCGCCAGTTGATACTCCGTATTGACAAAGTAAAGTTCGATCACCCCATTCTCAACATGCTCCTTGATAAAGTGAAATCTGATGTCTATATGCTTCGATCTGGAATGTTGAACGTTGTTGCAGCATAAGGCAATAGCGCTTTTGTTATCACAACAGTACATTGGTAATTTTGTTGAAACCAAAAGCCATAGACGGTAAGTTGTGATCTCATCTAAACATATGAGACACAACACCGGACAAAGCAATATAATCAGCTCCGTACTGAAATCACAGCGCTTTTTTGGCCTTTTTGATGACCACTGATAAGGGTCATCTCCCAAAAATTTCATAACTACCAGATGTGCTACGGCGTGTATCTTGACAACCAACCTGATCCTCATCTGCAATTGCCTGATAGAGCAATCAAAAACTTCGGATCACCAAATGTCCCCGCCGATTAACGGTTCCTTTTAGATATCAAAAGATCTTTTTTACTGCATTTAAGTGCTTTTTGGTAGGCAAAGCCTAATACCGGGCACACATGCATATAGCAAATTGTAGGTCAGGTCTACTGGCTGTGGGATAAAGGAGGGTGCCAATCAGACCACGATAATGTGACGGAACAACGGCTTTCCCTTCTTTATCCTCATCCAATTTGGATTTCTCTACCATGGGAGTATCTACTGGGTCACAAGAGTCAAAACTGTATTTCTTTAAGATTCAAAGGCATATTTTGACTGTTTAATAAAGATCCCTCTAGGCCTTGAGAAATCTCGTATTCCTAAAAAAATAAGATTTCCCATCATTGACGTCTTAAATTTTGAACACATGATTTTAGAAAATAGGTCACAAAGTTCAGGTGTAGATGCAGCAAAGATGATATCATCGAATTATATTTGCTATCCAAAGTAATTCCTTGTCGCTCGTACGTTATGAACAATGTGGGATCCACTAAACCTTTGAGATGTCATGGGATTCAGGCACGAAGACAACATATCTCCATGCCGAGGAGCTTGTTTCAACCCTTAAAGAGCCATTCTTAAGCTTTCACGTGATTTGGTTTATCTTTATTTCACAAACCTACCCGGCTGGCAACATAAACTTCTTCCGTAGATTACCATTCAAAAACTCAGTCTTCACATCCATTTGGTAGACAGACCCACGTTCATATGACAGCATACGCGGAGAAAAATCCTTATAGCCTCTAATTCATGGCAACCCAGAGCAAAAGACCTTCACAATCTATTCCCCCCCTCCTCTGACGGTAACCACGATCCACTAAACGGGCTTTGATCTTTAGTATACCTCCCAGTTCGTCATTCAACTTGTATATTCCACTTCAAAGTAATAACCATAACTTTATCTGGTCGGGGTACGAGCTCCTATACTTCAAGACGTTCTAACTCATTGAGTTCTTCTTGCATTGCTTCGATCCAGCAAGCTTGAGTCAAAGCATCTTTATACGTCTTGGGTTCAACAGCAGTGAGGAAAGCATCATAGTAACAGAAAAGAGCTTGCTCATGTAATTGCAGCCTTGTGGAAACTGGTCTAGCGAGTTCACCGATTATATTTTCAAGTGGATGATCCTTAGTCTATTTGTTATTATGTTCAGAAATTTGGTGATCAGGAGGCACATTTGTATGAATAGAATCTGACGATGAATATTGATCAGAAGGAACTTCTAGAATTGGAATACCAAAGTACGGATCATTACCCATATGTGCAACTTCAATATTAGGATTGTCTTCTTCAACATTGTTAGGAATGACAGGAGGTTGGGTATCGGGTGTTGTTTAAGAGTTACTTGGTGATGGTGCATCTTGGTCAACTGTAGTTGAGGAAGGTGAATCGGTTGATACAGCGGGTACTCGAGCTGCTACTTCATCAATTAGAGCAACGACTTCAGCGACTGGGTGATCAACACTAGGTGGGGGATTGAGTAATTCATTGAACAACGATTGAAACAACATATCCCAGTCAGTTATCGAAGGAGGTACAAACAGTGTTGAAGGAGAAGGGTTTGGCACGAGTCCTGAACTTATTGTTGCAAGAGTCATTTCATGAAGTGCAGGTCCTGAACTGCTGTGTTCAGAAGCCATCACAGCCAGCTTATCAAAATCTACATGAATTGTCTCAATGATTCGTCTGGTACGTCGGTTGTAAATTCGAAATGCTTTCTTCGTAGGTGCATAACCAATGAAAATACCAATATCAACCTTTGGTTGTAACTTGCCCAAATTCTCACTATCATTCGTTGGATAGCAGAGTGCACCAAATACATGGAAATAAGATAAGTCGGGAAGTTTGTCATGTAAAAGCTCATATGGTGTTTTGCCATGACGAAGGCGTATGATGGAACGATTTTGGGTGTAACATGCGGTAGCCACTGCTTCAGCCCATAGAAATAACGGAGCTTTTGCATAAATCAACATTGTGCGAGCAGCTTCAATTAGCGTACGATTCCGTCTTTCAATGACACCATTTTGCTGTGGAGAGCGAGCTACAGATGTTTCGTGAGAGATACCAACCTTCTCATAATATTCACGCAACGTTTGATTAACAAATTCAGTTCCATTATCTGTTCTGATGCGTCGAACAGGTACTTTCAGCCGCAGTTGGATCATCTTAAGAAACTTGATTATGAAATCTAGAGCTTCATCTTTTGACCTTAAGAACTTAACCCATGTGAATCGTGAGTAATCATCGACAATGACGAGGCTGTACTTCTTTCCATTAACACTTGTGACACACATTGGTCCACAAAGATCCATGTGTAACAGATAGAGTTTTTCATGATTGGTGTCTTCAGATTTAGGTTTGTGGGGTTTCTTCTTGCACTTACCCATTGCGCATGCAGAACACAAATGGTCCTTTTCGAATTTAAGCTTAGGGAGACCTCGAACAAGACCATGTCTAGCTAAATGGTTGATTGCACCAAAGTTTAGATGAGACAAACTTCGTTGCCATAGCCAAGACTTAGTCTTTGAGGCCTTTGACAAGATACATATGGGAGAGGACGCCATCATGTCTCCAAGAGACAGAGTATACAGATTGTTGCCTTGAGATCCAATCAATAAATCAACACCTTCTAAATTACGAATGAAGCACGTGTGTTGACGAAAAGCTACCTCAAGATTCGAATCACAAAACTGCCCAATGGAGAATATGTTGTGTCCAAGTCCTTCCATATAGTAAACCCTTGATATCATAACATTTCCAATCTGATAATCACCATATCCCAAAATCATTGCCACATGATCATTTCTAAATTTGACTGTACCCAAAAATTTGTTGACGAAATTGGTGAGCTGAGAGCGATCTTGTGACAACCATGGTTTGATCAGGTTAGAATGCGCTTCTAGATTCTAATTTTGTGCTATTTTGTGTGATCTTATGTATTTTGGTGATTATTTGATTTGAAATGAGTATGAATAGGATCATTAAAGAATTTAAAATGAGCATTTTATCGTATGAGCATGAGAATATGATCAAGTGTGAAAAGAAATATGGAAGTTATGTGTAACTTTCCATACTTAGAAAGTGAGCCTAGAAATGAAATAGTGTAATTTTTTTAGAAGTAAAATTATATTTTTAGAAAGTGCGGTTTATTGCGTTTTAATAAAAAGGTATAGTTAAAATAACGTAGGTTTTTTTTTTGTAGAAACTTAAGGTAATATTAATTATTAGTTAAAAAAAAGTTTTTTTATATAGGTGAATAGTAAATTCGTGAATAGTAAAAGAAAAAAAAGGGTTTTGGGTTTAATTTTTGTATTAGCCTTATAGAGTTAGGCCTTGGATATCTAGGATCTTTAAATAAAAGGCCTAGCCCATAACTCCTTCTCCCCTAATAACCTAACTCGTCCCACAGTCCCTAGAGAAAGAAAAATTTCGGCTGCCATTAGAGAACCAAGAAAGATTCAAGAATTTTAGGGTTTTTGCTCATAAAGGTAAATATATTAAACCTCTTTAAATCTTTTTAATTCTTATAGCTTATGTAACGCCCCGACCCTAAAGGGTAGAAGTATTACAAATATGGTGTGACATCAAAGGCATACATAATCATAACACAAGCATAAACAGCGGAAGTCTCAAATAAATAACCAAAGGAAAATTAAGTCATCGTGACTTAAGGTATATAAGTTCTTAAAAGAAAGACAGATCCAACGAAATAGCGAAAAAAACGTAAGGTCTCGAAAAGTAACACCAAATCATATATCAAAAAAACTAAGATCTCTAGGTAAGTCACAGTCAGCATCATAACCGAAAGCAAACCCACAGACTCCTAGATTAGATACTGCCGCAGGGAAAGAAAGTGATATTCGAACGCAAAGATAACGGAAAATCAAGGATACGATATTAGGTGCAAAGGATATCACAAGAAATGATCACAAAGGAATACAAATATAAGGTAAGACAAATCAGAAGTCAATTTCATAGTGTAAGGTAGACGAATCAGAAAATCAAATCAAGTCCAATTCCCTGCTCCAAACATCTTATCTATAGTAACCACTAGAGTCGCGAGACTCTCCAAAATGTGAAAGAGTGGGAATGCACACAAACTTCAGTCCCAAATATACCATATATCATATCTTGTCTTAATCATCGAATACAAACACATCTAGGATGCATCCATACGCCCTTGAAACAATATGTAATCTTCATATGCGCATATAATATCAAATTTAAATAGGGAGGAACGGTGTGAGAAATCCCACTCACCCACTAATGAGTCATGCCAAAGGAGCATCAATGACACGGCCATGTTCCTTCATGGCTGGAAACATAATAGTGGCTCGGTCTCCAAACTGAAGGGTTTTCAAGCAAGAGTCATATCAAAGATCATTTCAATGGATCATAGCATAGGTTTCTCAATGCAAAGGTTCAATATCAAAGTAGCATAGCAGGGTTCATAATAGAACAATAATAACAGATCATATAAGAGAGCCAAAAATAAAAGGCTCAGATCAATGTAGCAAAATCAATAAGTATCAAGATAGAGAGGAATATGTCATGAGAAACCTATCTATAAGGTCAGAATATCTGTACCTTATTCCGAAGCAAAGCAAATTAATCAAAGAAACACCACAGGAATATCAAAATCACTCCCTCTTTGACCGAACCTAAAGAATGATATAAATTCGGAATTACTAAACCATTCTTTTAAGTTATACTTTCACCATTTTTAGTAACTTTCCCATTTTTTAGTACTTTTCATTTTTAGTTAACTTTCTATTTTTAGTAAAGTTCCAAAATTTGTAATATTCATCATTTTAGATTCTATTAAGTATTTTGAATGAGTTTAGGGACTTAACATGCAACCTTACAGTTAGGGTTAAATATGACAAACTTTCCATTATTTTTAGGGTTTAATTACAAATCAACAATTTTCAAGGTTAAAAGTGTAAATATCAAAGTTTCACTATTTTATTCAGATTATACCTTCCATTTTCTTATTTACAGTACAAACCTTAATTTATACAATTTACATATTTAGCCCTTTTGTTTATTAATTATTTAAACAATATCATTAATTATCCATAATTACAAAACAAGTCCTTATAGATTCAAATATGACAAATTCATACTTTATACATTAAATACTAACCAAACCTTCCACTTTTCAGAATTTACAATTTTTCGTCCTCTTTTTAATTAAATAATTTCTAATATTACCTATTATATGTAATTAACCGTTTTTAATCCAAAAATAATATCTATATGACATTTGATACACCCCAACTTTATTTTTATACTGTTATAAAAAGTATTAATAAACATGTTTAAAATAGACCTCATAGTTTCAGAAATTACAAATCACCCCCTTATACTTTAAAATCATAATCGGCTAACAAATAAATCAACAAAACCCTAATTTGATTTTTTCCAACCACAAACACAATTATTACCCAATCATTAGCATTAAATGAACCTAAAAATTAGCAAAACCCTAACCCTAATTCGTTTAAACATTTTTTCTTTCTTTTTCCCCTTTATTCGCAATCGGCAATACAAGATAATCCCCAAAATAAATTTTCGATCCCTTCTAAATTTTTTCCCAACCATTATATCTGAGTTAATATGATATATTACAACTTATAAAATATAAATTCAAGTGTTACAAGAATTTTTGGAGCAGATTCATATAATCATTCCAAAATTAGGGTTTCGAATTCATTTTAATTAATACAATCAATATAACATGCATGAATATTTTTCCTACGTATATTATGGATTAGAATGATGAAAAATGAGATACAAAAATACCCTTGATGATCCTTGATGATTTGATGAATTTATGATATTCGGTTAGTTGAATTTTTACTGATCCCCAAAACAAATTACCACGATCGAACAAGGCAATCCACGATCTTCCCACTATTTTTCCCCCACCTCTTGATCTCCAAAATACCTTAGACAAAATGGTTCAACCCATGGAAAATTTTGGTAGCCGCCTCTTTTGGTTTCTATAGGCGTTTTTCGGGGTGTGTTTTTCTTTTAGGGTTTAACAAATAAAATGCATAAAAGAAATATAGTAGGGTATTTGGCCGAATTTTTGGGCTTTCAAATAAACTAAATCAGATTTTTAAACTTGCCCAATTTATTTTGTTATTATCCTAATTTATTTGATTTAATTTGTAATATATAAATAAATAAATATTAATAATTTCGGCTAAAATACATATACATAAGTATTAATTATTTTTATTATGCAATATAAGGTATTTTAATCTTATATAAATTTCATAATTATCATATGTTGTATTTTTATAATTTCTAGAATTAAAATGAAATTTATGCATGCTTTTATGTATTTTTCTTGCATTAGGGGTATTTTGGTAATTTTACACTTGTTGAGATTTTTAGGTTTACTACTTCTTCCCTCTCTAAAAAAATTTTCGTCCTCGAAAATTGAAAAGAACTAGAATGAAAACGAAATTCAGAACGAAACGAAAACATACCGAACTAGGACAAAGAAGTGAGGATAGTAGATCGCATAGACTCTTCGGTCTCCCAGGTATAGCTCACAGCTCTGGTGATTTCTTCTAAAGAATCTTCACAAAGGACTAACTTTGTTTCTCATGGACTCTCTCTTAGCCGATCAAGAATGTGAGCTGGTTCCTCGACGACAAAGACACATACTAGTCAGGCTGAAATTGATCAAACGGTTTAGGATGCGACATGTCAATGGATGATTAATGGTATCCCATCAAAAAGAGATACATGAAAGACATCAGTGTGAACGTCGATACTGCGGTAGGAGCGCCAGTCGATTTCGAAACTTCAATACGTTTCCAAAATCTCAAACGGACCGATAATATCGAGGAATGAGATTGCACTTGATCCCAAAACGTGTTAACTCCTTCTGAATCGCGCGAAACCTTCAGAATATACACTGCATCTCCATACTTGAACTCTAATTTACGTCGGTGCTTTATCAGATAACTACTTCTGTCGCGTTCTAGCCTCTTTCAATTTCTCCTTAGCTAACAGCCACTATCGCATTAGTAATCTCGATGAGCTCAGGACCCTTCAATCAAACGTTCACCTACTTCATCCTGCAAATAGTGTGGTCGGACATTTTCTACATACAAAAGCTCGATAGGTGTTGCCTGATGCTAGCATGCACAACTATTATTGTAGGCAAACTCCACCAAGCACATTATATTCATCCCAATACCTGTCCTTTCCAAAGCACAAGCCTCACATATCTTCCAAAGTCTGATTGGTCCTCTTGACTGACCATGGTTTGTGGATGAATTGATGTACTGAATTAAGACGAGTTCTCCACAAGCTTTCTGTCAATCCTTTCTAAAACCGAGGACGGTATACTCTTTCGGATCTCTGATCGACACACATAGAAGTCGGCTGTTGTACATTGCAGTCGACGATTTCCTGTCAGAGTAATATCTCGCCAACTTACTAATACCATAGTTCTCCGATAGGTGAGAGAAATGTGTCAGACTTGGTTAGAGATCAACAACCACCCAAATCGCATCATGTCCTTTTCTGAGTAGTAGCAGCAACCAGTAAAGATATCCATGGAATCTCATCCCATTTTCCACACAGGAATCTCCAACGGCTGTGTAACAAACCACTAGCCCTCGGATGTTCAATTTTGCCTATCTGACAAGTCATACGTTTTGGATACAAAACGTTAGCCACATTTTTTTTCTTGCTTCATGCCATTCCACCAAAAGTATTGTTTCAAATCTCTGTACATCTTGGTTGAACCTGGATGAATAGTAAATGGAGAACTATGAGAACTTCAGCTCTAACCCATCCTCATAACCTTCTCGCGGAAGTGCCTGATCATTAGGAAAAACTTAGCCTTATCTTCAATACACACAACACACTGTCATCACTTCTCGACATGAACTCTAGTATGTTTACCGTCTTCAACATTCTGCACATTTAGCCACAACTCACGTCGTCCCTTTGAGCTTCTTGTATCTGTTGCATGCGGTTAGTCCTCTATTCTCTACTCGCCCTATAGCACCAGAACCTCGTTACAAATAGCTCTACATCCAAAACGCTCTAAATCATGAAGGATTATGGAATCAAAACAAGCATATCATCCAGATTTTCGGACTAAGTGCGTCGGCAATCACATTTGCCTTGCCCGGATGGTACTGGATGTTAGTTGTCATAATCTTTCAAAAGTTCCAAACCAGCTTTCTGTCTATGTAAGTTATTGCTGAGTAAAAGTATATTGTGACTCTTATGATCTATAAAATTTATCACAAGCTTCTCATAAAGATTGTGTCGCCAGATCTTCAATGCACAAAACCTACGCAGCTACTCAAGATCATGGGTAGGATCTTTTACTTCTAAGGCTTCAATTGTCTTGAAGCGTAGGCGATCACCTTCCCATGTTGCATCAAAAACAAAAACCCAACCTTTCTTTCGATGCATCATGTATATCTGAAAACCACCGGAACATGATGGAGAGGTCAATATACGGAGCAGGAACACCAATCTCCGTTTCAATTCCTCAAAAACGCCCTTGACGCTCATTCTTCAACTAACTTCCAACCTTTCTCTCAGCTGGGTAGAAGGTAAAGCTAATCGGGGAGAACACCTCAACAAAATGTCGGTAATAGGCCAGCAAGCCCCAGAAACTTCTCAATTTCGTCACCGTAGTAGTCTCGGACCATTTGGTGTAGCTTCAACCTATTGATGGATCATAATGTGCCATCGCAGATACATATGACCAAGGAAAGCGACTTGCTGTAACCAGAACTAGCACTTCGAAAACTTCGGCATACAACCTTCTTCTGTTGTAGAATCTCCAACACTAATCCGTAGATGTCGCTCTTAGTTCTTCTTCAGACTTGGAGTAAGAGGATGTGATCGATGAAAAACTATAACGACTTATCAAGGTTCTCGTGGAAAATACGGTTCATCAAATCCATCTAACACGGCAGGAGCATTAGTCAGACCGTAAGGGCATAACCAAGAATTCGTAGTGGCCATAACGCGTACGAAAAGCAGTCTTAGAAATATCCTGCTCTCTCACACGAAGCTGGTGATAACCAGATTAGCAGATCAAATCTTTAGAAAAATATTTGGCCCCTTGCAGTTTAGGTCAAAACAAATCGTCGGTTCGCGAAGAGGCATAGCGGTTTTCGAATCGTAATACGATTGATTTGCGGTAATCATATACACAAGCGCATGTCAATCCTTCCTTCTTAACAAATAAGACCGGTGCACCCAGGGCAAAACACTGGGTCTAATAAACAGGCATTCTCTTTACTATCTCCTGTAACTGCTCCTTTAACTCTTTCTATTCATCAGGTGACTTCTTGATACGGAGCCTTTCGAGATAGGTTCAGCACCGGGAGAATAACTCATTGCCAAATTCAATCTCTCATAGCGGAGGAAGTTCAGGGAAGGTTCATCGGGAAAAACATCAGCGAATTCTTACGAACAACGGAAAGATTTTCAATATTAGACTCTCCAAAGATGTGTCCATACATAAGCCTGCAAAACTTGGCACCTATGAGAAATCAAGTACGTGCACTTTATAGAGAGATGAGATTAACGGACCTTAAGCGGATGTGGACCATGATAAACAAATTCAGTGTTGGCAAACGTTACCAAGACCACCAAGTCCTTAGCTTAGCAGTCAATGGGTAGCTCGATGAAAGCTAAACATCCATGGCCACAGAATCACACAATGTCGTGTATGGATAGGAAGCAAATTCGCAGGACGAATACGATCATCAAAACGTAGAGGGCAGTTAACATATTCATGGTCTCGAAGTTAGGAACATCGTCATCCGAATTCCGACGGGTAGTCACCATCTGAAAGATCGAGAAAACGATTAGCAAACAAAAACAAGATAGGTTACGGAAGAGAGTTACGTAGAAGGAACCTAATGTCTACCCAATCCTCACAGGTCATAGCCTAAGCTCTAAGGTCATAAGACCTCGTCATGATTAAACCTGGCAGCATCTGTTTACCATAATAGTAAAAAGCCCCCCCGACACCTAAAGGGTAGAAGTATTACAAATATGGTGTGACATCAAAGGCATACATAATCATAACACAAGCATAAACAGCGGAAGTCTCAAAATAAATAACCAAAGGAAAAATAAGTCAACATGACTTAAGGTACATAAGTTCTTAAAGACAAACATATCCAACGAAATAAACAGAAATACGAAGGTCTCGAAATAGTACAAATCATATATTCAAAACTAAGACTCTAGGGTAAGTCCACACTCAGCCACTCATAACCGAAAGCACCCCTAGAGCTCCTAGCTTAGATACCTGCCGCAGGAAAAGAAAGTGCGGCTGAGCTTACAAAGCCCAGTGAACAGATATATATATAATCGAACGCAAAAGATAACGGAAAATCAAAGGATACGATATAAGGTACAAAGGATATCACAAGACATGATCAAAGGGATACAAATATAAGGTAAGACAAATCAGAAGTCAATTCATAGTGTAAGGTAAGCAGTTGATATCATAAAATCATAATCAAGTCCAATTACACAAGCCCAAACAAATCATATATAGTACACCAGGAGTCTGCGAGCTCAAAACTGTGAAAGACGTGGAATGCACCCAACATCAGTCACCAAATATACACTTATATCTAATGTCATTATCCATCTGAATATCAAAACAAACTCTAGGATTCATTCAATTACGCCCCTTAACAAATCGTAATCTTCATAATGTGCATAGAATATTAAATGCGGGACGGTGTGAGTAATCACTCACCACACATGAGTCATGCCCAAAGGTTGCATCATGACACTGACCAGGTTACCTTTGGCTGATACAGGAAACAAATAGTGGATCGGGTTTCTCAAACTGAAGGTTCAAAGCAAAGTCATATCAAAGTTCATATTCAAAGGGATCATAGCAAAGGTCTCAATGCAAGGTTCAAATATCCAAAGGTACGCCTTAGCATAGCAGGGTTCAAATAGAAACATAATTACAGATCATATAAAAGAGAGCCAAAATAAAAATGCTCAGAGCAAATGTAGCAAATCACATATTGTATATCAAAGAATGAGAGGATTATGTCTATGTGAAACCTTAACGATAGGTCAGTATATATGTACCTTGTTCCGAAGCAAAGCAATATTCAATGAAATACCACAGGAATATCAAAATCACTCACTCTTGACGCAGAACCTAAAGAAATTGATAAATTCGAATCTCAAACCATTACATTTAAGTTATAGTTCCATTTTTAGTCACTTTCCATTTTTAGTAACTTTTCCATTTTTAGTAACTTTTCCTCATTTTAGTAAGTTCCAAATTTGTAATACTTCATCATTTAAGATTTATTAAGTTTTTGAATGTTTAGGGACTTAACATGCCATCCTTTCAAGTTTAGGGTTAAATATGACAACTTTCCATATTTTAGGGTTTAATATGCAAAATCAACAATTTTCAAGGTTAAAAGTGTAAATATCAAAGTTTCACATTTTACTCAGATTATACCTTCCATTTTCTGTATTTACAAGTCAACCATTATTTTATACAATTTACATATTTAGCCCTTTTTTGTTTATTACTTATTTCTAAACTATATCATTAATTATCCATAATTACAAAACAAGTCCTTTATTGGATTCAAATATGTCAAATTCATACTTTATATCATTAATACTAACCAAACCTTCTACTTTTCACAAGAATTTACAATTTCAGTCCCTCTATTTTAATTAATTTATTTCTAATTACCTATATATGTAATTAATCTTTTTTAATCCTAATTATATCAATATTGACATTTTATCTTACCCCCAAATTAATTTATACAGAATATAATAAGTATAATAACATGTTTAAAATAGGCCTCATAGTTTCAGAAATTACAAATCACCCCCTTATACTTTAAAATCTAAATCGGCTAATCAATTAAATCAACAAAACCCTAATTTGATTTTTCCCAATCACAACCATAATTATTTCCCAATCATTAGCATTAATTTCACATGGAAAAATTAGCAAAATCCTTAACCCTATTTTCGTCTTAACATTTTTACTTTTTTTTTTTTTTTTCCCTTTTTTTCCCCTTTATTGACAAATCGGCAAACATAAGATACTCACCAAAATAAATTTTTGAATCCATTCTTAATTTTTTCCATAACATTTTATCTGAGTTACCTTTTGATATATTACAGACCTTATAAAAATTTAAAATCACATCAACTAACTAGTATGATGTACAAGCATTTTTGAGCCGATTCATAATCATTCCAATTTTGGGTTTCGAATTTCATTTGTAATTAATACAAATCAATATATCATGCATGAATTTTTCTACGTATATTATGGTTAGAATCAGAAAAAATGAGATACAAAAATACCCTTGATGTCCTTGTATGATTTGATGAATTTTGATATTCGGTGTTGATTTCGATCCAAATACATATTACACGTTCGAACCAAGCAATACGATCCTTCACTCTATTTTATACCACCTTCCTTGATCTCCAAAATACCTTAGAAAAATGGTCTCAACCCTGGAAAAATTTTGGTGCCGCCTCTTTTGGTTTTTAGGGTTTTCGGTGTGTTTTTCTTTTAGGGTTTAACAAATAAAATGCATAAAAGAAATATAATAGGTATTTGGCCGAATTTTTGGGCTTTCAAATACTCCTGCTTATCTTAGTTTAGTTGCTTTTTGAATTTGCTTATTTAGAGTTAATCTAGCTTATTTGTGTCTTAGTGTAAAAGTTTTAAGTGTCTTCACCATTTCTAGCTTTTATGATTGTTCTAGCTTATTTTCCTTGCTTATTTTTGAGTGCATTTGCCTATTAGGTTTCATATCCATTCCTTGTCACATTCAAACATCAATCATCAATCCGTCTTTCGATTTTCAATTCAAGCCTCGTTGGGACATAACGACCCGGAGACACTCTATACTGCTTCCGGATACATTGGTCTCGCGAGATTTCGTCCCTTGATGTGTATTTATATTTATTTGTATTTATTGGTACGTAATAAGGGGTGAGAACGAGCGAGTCAGGTTCATAATTGTAAGTGGTTATGAGTTTTAATGAGGAATTAGGGCTTGAATTATGCGTTTTGGTGTTTAATTAATGAGCAGAATTTAGGTCAGATTGTTGGGCGAATATCTCCATGATGAAGAATGCAAACAACATGATTCTTTTTTTTAAACTGAATGATTTTGAATCTACTTTTCAAAAAATCCAGCCTCAACAGTTTTTGAGGTCGGGAAGTCAATTAAATAAGGGTTACAAGATTCGTTGTCAAAACTGTGTTTTCAGACGAATTTTGAGTCAACTTAAGTGAGGTGAAAACCCTACTTAAGAAGTGTTTTAAATTAATCCCTTCTACATAAAGTAACTTTTATATGTCTATTAAGAAACCCCAAAAGGGCTAAGGCTAAAACTAATTTTAAGTTGGGTTTTTAAGTCGAAACTTTTTGGTGTGCAATCAGACCCGAAATTGACCAGTTTGTAAGTTTGATTTTCAAGGGTATACTTATGGGTTGAATGAATGCATGGGCTTCTGGATGAGATTAGTATACACATGTGGGGTCATGTGTGAATTTTTGTGGGAATTGTGGATGCATTTTGGTAAGGGTTTTAAGTCGTGCAAGTTGGGTAAAAATTCTGCATTAGAGCAGAAAGTTGTAAGTGTTTAAAATAAAAGTAAAGAGTAAATAAAAGATATAATGAAGGTATAAAATGATGGTAGAGAGTCTTTACATATAGTATAGATGATATTAGTCCATCATTAGGGTTGTTATATTGGATTAAGCGTTTAGCTTACCGATGGTAACATGAGTTTTTATTGTGTATAGTTTTAAGGAAGGAGTTTGAGTTACTTGTAGCTGCGCATTCAGGTGAGTGTCATAGCCCTATCTTTTCTAAGATTTTTCATTGGGGTGGAAACGATGCTTGAGTATTAAATGTTTTATTACTGTGATATTTGATGGTTGAGCTTAAAAATGCATGTGCTGTGTGGCTATTACTTGCTATGTGTTTGTATGAATTGACAAGTGGAGCCGGGTTGGCTTGGATCGTGGGATCGTTCCTTCCCCACTTGGGTTGAGCCGAGCTATTTTTGAGTTGAGCTATTTTGTTTGAGCTATATTGATTTGAATTGTGTTGAATTGAGCTGATTGATTTGTAGTATGTGATAGTTCATGATATGCCATGCAACTGTTTATCTTATCACAGTAATGTTGGAATTGTTTTGAAATGTTTTGAGGTTGGTGTCTAAAACCTATGGCATCTCACCAACCTAGTGTTGACGTGTTTTAGCATCGTTTTCAGGTATCTCAGGTGATCGGATATGATGCTAGGAAAGTTTGCTAGTGAGACCGTAGGATGCGTTTGAGGATCTATGATTGGTGCTATGTCTTTGTTGGTTAATATGTTTGTTTCGAATTTCTAGTTTATGTTTTGGATTTTGTAAGACTTGTACGGATGGTAACCCCTATCATTCATACATTGTCGTTCTATTGTGGATGTTATCATGACACATTGTGTCTTTGTTTTTATTTCACTATTTAGTATTTCTCTATTAAGATGCTTGTGCTATGTTAATATCCTTTCATGTCGCGCCTTGCGTTTCCGCCTTGGCGGGGTGTGACAGATTGGTATTCAGAGCCAAGGTTATAGAGAATTAGGTGGTTGAACCTAGACTATAACCTAGGAGTCCTGGAAGTAGATGCGTATTAGGGTTTATATTTCTAGTAGCGAAACTAGGTTGAATTTTGCCCTAATCTTATGATCCCTATGTTTCCCCCATTTTGTTATCCTTTCTTGATATCTGGAATATGTATTTTTAATTATGTCTTATGAATGATTTTTGAATTATTTGATTATCTTTGATATGTGAAATTTGGTGTTATATGAAATGCATGCTATCATTGAGAGGTGTATTCTTGGAAATGAGTACACGTGTGAAGACACAGTTATAATTATGGTGGCCAACATAATTATAAAGGTATCACACACGTGGACTTGTGACCTTAATGCAATTATCAATGTCTTGTTGTTTATTGTATGATTATGTTCTGATATTTGCGAATATGTTTATATATGCATATGTTGTATTTAATATCTTGTAAGTGTTAGGATAGTAGGTCTAGGAAACTCTATTCTTCCCTTGCCTAATTAGTACGGTCTCACCAAAATATGAAGCATCCTTCCAAATTGGTATTACAATGCAATCTTGATTAACCTGATCTTGTTGAGAAGATGTACTAGACTCAGAAACTCTTTGTATACCTGCAAAGTCATTAGAAAATGTTCCTGCAACCACTGTTACATAATTCATTGATTGGGTTAGAGAATCAATATCAAACAGCCACTTTGGACCATTTCCTTCTATCATAGGCTTATTCTCTAAGAACCCAATTATGCAAGCTTTTTCTAAACTTTTCTTTCTAGTGTTGTTATACCGCTAAAGTTTGCTACTTAAGGAAGTATCCAACAAAGAACGTTCATCACTTTCCATCAAATTGCCAAATTATCTAAGGTTATTTAGAATTAGTAACATGAATCCAAAGGTTTCATGATTCCTTAGCTTGTTTTTAAAACCTCTAAAGAGTTCCAGAAGGAGTCTTGTTTGAGGGTCTTGGATATTTAAGACCCTATTATCGTACTGAGGCATGCAGTAGAAAACTGCTTCTGTCCCAAATGTGGTAGGTACTTAAAGGACAACTAACATTGGTTCTAGGCTAGCACTCATATGTGTGTCCTATTCTTTTCTTTCAGGCTACACCATTTTGTGAGGAGTTACTAGTACACTTATATTTCTCTTCTTAATACCTTTATCCTACAGAAAATCATCCATCACTTTGTTTTTAAACTCTGTCCTCATTCTCATTCTGATTTATTTGGTACTTACTTATCACTTGATTTTCTACTTCTTTGATAAAGTTTTAAAGATTTCTCACTTGTTTAATCTAGTTGTTAAAAAGAAAAACCTTGGAAAATCTAGATAATCTTCAGTGACTACTTAGCAGTACTTTTTTGTGCATTATGTCTAATAACAAATGTTTGGACCAACAAGATCCATATGCAGCATAAACAATGGCTTAGTAATGCGATTTAAAGGCTTGGTCTTACATGAGGCTTGTGTTGCTTGCCTTTAAGACAGGCACCACATGTTTGGTCATTCTAATTCTTTTTAAGGGCAGATCTCTTACCAGATTTTTGTTGGACAGTTTATTTATATTCTTTAAAATTTATTGACCAAGCCTTCTATGCCATCGCATTGATTCTTCTGATGTTGCTTTGCAACATTAGACAAGTTAAATATCTTTAAGGAACTCTGTTTTCATTATCAAATTGTACATGTTATCCTGTATAGGATTTAAGAAGTAATTTGATTTTCATCAGGCAATTAAATAATTAGGAGATAGGACAAGACATTCAGAGTCAGTAAAAGAACATGTTCTTTTTGTCCACATTTGTGGACACGATAGAGGTTGAACTTTAAACTCTTTTTGACAAAGTATACATATCAAATCATGTTATCAGTTTTAATAGTACCTTTTCCAGTAATTCTGCCTCAATAGGCTCCTCCACCAAAAGTAACATAACCTCCATCAAAGTCTTTAAAATCTGAAAGATGGGCTATTTTTCCAGTCATGTGCCTTGAGCATCCACTATCAACAAAGCCTTTATCCATTTAGTTATGAATTGATCTGCACAAAAAAAAACTTATGAAGTTAGTTTTCTATTGGGGACCAAAGCCATTACTGACTTGGATATGCCTTGGTGCATCAATGTAATTATATTTGTTGTGAACAACGAGAAGGTGATGCACTTTAGGTCTTGATTGGGTATCCAAAACCAAATGCTTGAGGGCTTAACAGCATTTAAATTACCTTGCGCCTGACAGTATGAACAGTTGATCTAAATGGTCTATCATGTATTAAACCTTTGATTTTAAAACACCTTTTTGTTAATGTTGTTATCTTGTAAAAGGGCTTGGTGAAAGTTTGATTGTGCTTGATTTTGAAAAATTTGACCCTTGGTCTAGCATATTGAATTGTTGATTTGAGTGAGCAGTATAAAGGCCTAACAGTAGTAAAAGACCTGCTTACTAAAAGGTTTCCAGGGAGTAAACAAACCTAACAGAATATCAGGCTTGCAAGTATTAAAGATTTTAGGCCAGTCTTCATTAAGGTGCTCTTATGCGCCTTTTGTGATATGTGCACTGGAGAGAGGTTCGGTTTTCAGAATAGTAGTCGATTATCCTCTTTTGTTTAAATTATTTCAAAGTTACTATTCAGGTATACTTTGTTGGTTAGGTCAGATGTATTGAATGATGATCAAAACTTTCACAGATAAACTTGCTTTGTTATTAAAATACAAGTTACATCCTTAACTGATTGGATTTTTGACCATTCCAATTTCTTTGGTTTCCGTAGGTCTTTGTGACCTGTAATCTCAGCATATCTCACTGACTTACTAATGGGTTTCTATTTTAGCAGCAGTAGTAGGAATAAAAACAGTTTTCTTTTTACCACAACATGAGACTCACTTCTCATTATCAGATGACATCCACAATCCTCATAATTAGGAATCATTATTTCTTCCTAACTTGTTTTTCTATTTTATTGACAGACTCTACATGATTAGCAGGATAGAAAAACTTTTCTTTCCAATCTTTGTCAACCTTAAGTGGAGACTCAACGAGTTGTTTCAGTATCAGTCATTTGTCGTTGTTCCAAGCGTCATCATATATTCTCCTTAGAATTATTGACTCTTTATCACAACTAGGTGGTATGGCTGTAAAACTAGAACCCTAGGGACCATTATCATTAACCTCAGGTTCTTTGAATTCTTCAAGACTTGAATAAGATTAAGTCTAAAGGTGTGCGGTCTATTAAGAATCAAAGGAGGATGGTGACAGGGGACAAACATTTATAACATCTCCTTTCTTGCTTTTGTCAGTTATCTGACTTTCTACATTTCATTTAAGTTCTTTTGCAGATTTATTCAAACTTTGCAATCTTTAATCAAATCTCTCCTTATATGTTAACCTTTTCAAGCTAAGTCCTAAGTAATCCTAACTCATATTCTTTAGAGCCTACACTTCTTTTAAGTAGAGCAATTTTCCTTAGAGAAAAGAACTTCATGTTCTCTATATTTAACATTTGATTTCTAAAGTTGTTAAAACTATTTTTGTATGTAGTGCTTTAAAGAATAGTATCGCTCTTAATTTAACAAGCAAATCATCATACTGATTCTTTAGAGCTCATAGTTTTCTCAGACAGTGTTTTTGAAAAGATTTATCAATTTTTACCTCGGAAATTTAAGAATGCTATAAGTGCCATCTTTGCTGAATCTCTTCTTGCCAGTGTTGGTATTTCATTTTGATTTTTTTTGTGTTTGTTTTGATTTTGTGTAATTTTTTTTGTTTTTTTTATTTTTTTTTTTATTTTTATTTTGTGTTTTTGTATATTTTTTTTTTTTTTTTTTTTTTTTTTTTTTTGTTATTTTTTTTTTTTTTTTTTTTTTTTGTTACTTTTTGAATTTATAATTTTATGTCTTGTTATTTTTGTTTATTCTTTTTTGTGTTGTTTACTTTTTCTTTTTTGCTTTTATGTTGTTATTCTGTTTGTTTTGTGGGTGTCACTCCAATCAAATTCAGCACCATCTATAGGCAAATTTTCATTTTCAGGAAGCATTTCAATCTTTAAGTTTTGTTGAGCTACCTTGATTCAATTTCTGTTGTTTTACGCCTAGTTGCTCTGCATTCACTGGCCAAAATGTCCTATTTTATGGCAGTTGAAATTTACCTTTGACTTATCATATCAGCAGTATTGCTTCCATCAATTGTGATTTTCTTCTAGTTCTATGATAGAACTTTTTGCCTCATGCGTGTTAGTGCCATATTCCACTTTAATTCCATTTTTCCAAAATCATATCATGATGTTGCACAAGATCTTCATGAACTAGTTGAGATCCTTTTGGTTGAGGGATAGAAAGGCATATACTGTGGATCAATAAAGCTAGAGTATAAATTTCAGTACTGACCCTGTATTAACCTTTGTAGGTAGCACGTGACTAACTTCTGGGTTCAACATATTAATATTAGTAGTAATGCTCGCACCTTAAAGTAGTTTAAATGCAAGTTTTTATCATAATTGCTTGCACCAGGAGATCGCTTAACCTTATGTTCAACAAGTTTAAATTGTTGTTACAGATCATCCAAACTATTGTATCAAAACCAGAGTTTGGTTCATCCATACTAAACATGGTATACCATTAGAAGGTAAGTCCTTAGAATTTTACATTTAGATCTTCTAGGGAAGTAACCACACCCAGATTTGCCATCTACTAACAAGCTTTGGAAGCTGTTAAAGATAGATCATGTTTGATTCGAGTTTGGAAGCACTAAAGTTTGGATACCATTGTTTCAACAGAGCCCTTCTGTGTTTCTTTGTGCTTCAGTGCCTCCTATCGAGCTTTAATTGTAGCATACATTGATTGAGCATCAAATATGGTCGAGGTAAGTTATGTTCATGGGCAGTGCATGAGTAGTAGACTTCTTTGCTTTACAATCATTCTTTTTAAATGTCTTTTCGTAAGAGTTAGAGACAAAAGTCATACTTTGGTGTTGTTGATGTACCAGTTTCTGTGGTGTTGATACAGTATAAGGTACCCAAGAATTCCCATTCTTATTATGACTCCATGAGCATAATCCCGGTCTGAAAATATGTTTATCTGATCTCCCCCTATCTCATTCTCCCCGAGTTTTGAGCATGGGAGCTTTAGCCAAAGCATTATTCTGTGTAATTCTCCAACTCCAATTACTTCTAGATCAATGTTTCTCAAAGCACAGGGCTCTGATACCATTGGTTTATCCCCAATCCTTGATAGTATTCTTTACCTTGTAAAGAGTATGTTACCTTAGATGAATCCATAATAACAATGGTAGAGACTTTGTTTGAATTATCAAAGTCTTATGTGTTTTGGATTCTACACTTTGAAACTCTATAAGTATTTCAATGAAACAGTACTAAACGATGAACATTGAACAAAACCACAAAATGCTTTCAATATTATAATGATAATTACGGTAGTTACTCTTGACTTTGTACTAGGGTTTTACAACTTGAACTATATGTTCTTTCTCTTAGATGTATTATTTCTCTCTTAAGTATATTCTAAAATCCTTAACTATGATCTCCTATTTATACACACAGGAGTCCTTTTACAAGATAACTACCGAAACTTTTTAGGGTCAATTACAATTATTATCATATACGAACCTTTAAAATATATTAAGATATACAGTCCAAATTTCTCTCTTTGACATCCCTTATATCCAAGTCAAAGCTATTAACCATCAGCAGTATAAAGTTCTTCTAGGAGTAATAACAAACACTGACTAGTACTAAGTTTGTAATGGCAGTACTAACTCCATTAGTTCTGTTAGTTAGACCTTTGCAGTAGTATTAACTCTTGATGAAGATTTATTCCCAACAAAATGCATCCTGTACCAATCATGATCAATCTCAGGATCATACCATTCCCAATAGCCACACTTCTTCTTACCTGGTTTAGAACGATTAGCACATATAGCAAATCTCCTTGATGGATTGGTTGGGGTCCATGATGTTAACACCCTTAGTGGAAGACCGCATCTACATGTGGCTTCAGCAAGAAAGGAAGACATACTCGAATCGGGTTTTGATTTGAATAGGGTTTGATTTGATTAGGGTTTTAATTTGATTATAGTTTTGATTTTATTAGGGTTTTCGTTTGATTATGTTTTTAATTTATGGATTGAGATATGTTTTGATTTGGGGATGGAAAGTGTCATATAATGCCTTTAAGGGTCGGGTCAAACGGTATACTACCAAACCAAGTACCAACAGTAAAAAATGAATATCCACGTGTGAAAAGAATTTTTTTTTAAAATATTACGTGTCCTTTTTTAATGACATGGAAATCATTCCGGTAATATTAGTAAACTTGTCCCAAAATTTGAAAGTATACTGTCTATATTAGTAATAAAAAAGTGTGTTTACTAGAACTGTAAATGGTGGAAAGTACGTTTCTATTTAATGGACTTAACCCTTTTTTTGTTTATATCTTGCAACTCAAAATATATAAGCTCATGTAAAAAAGAAATAAAAAAACAATCACTATATTTTTAGATAATTTAGGAATTGATTTTCATAACATATCAATCACACAAAATCCACAGGATAGTTTCTACAGAAAACACATTAGGGTTTGTATTTGTCATTTGTATTTCGCCTCTAGAAAAACACATGTTCATAAGGTTTTACTTACTTTTTTTCCAATCGACCAAGATGTGGATCGTGGATGATTTGAGAGCCTTTTTCCAGCCGACCAAGATGTGGATCATGGATGATTTGAGAGCCAATGATCCATCCTCGTGGATTTTTGCCTTCATGAGTAGCTAAAGAGCGTGTAGGCTCATAAGTGGTGTAAAAGGATTGCTAAAGATCATGTATAAAGATGTTTTTCAAATATGAACAAAAAAGCTTTATAGTATGTTAGCTTACTCTATCATACTCGCTATCTTACCATTGAAACTGTAACAATGTATCTGTCCATGTGCATTCAGCATTACCAAGGCTACTACGTAAAATCTGCTCCAAGAAAGATTCGATGTGGTTCTTTTTGAGATAATATTTCCACTTATGTGCTTTAGCGACAATGATCAAAAGCTCGGGGAGGAAGATCCATATGAGTTATGAGAAAGGGTGATGGTGAGTCTTCCCTATACGACTGCCATTTTTTTAGTCTAATCATAAATTAGGTCCTGACTGTTTGAGATTATTTCTTAGCTGTAGACATCATTGAAGATCTTTACAGTCCTAGGACTGAAGCAATGGACTTACTCTATGCATGGTTACGTTGTTCATTGTTGTGGACAACATGGTTAGGAGGTAAGCTCTTTTGTGATTTAAGCATTTAGTATTAGTCCTTTTCGTAACAAACATGGTTACAAAATTCTTAATTGACATTTATATGTTGTATGCCTTTACTGCAATTGGTGATATCCTCATTCTATTACAGACCGGTAAAGGAGGTGAACTCACTCATGACCGAACGATAATTATCAGTGGAGCACTGGATTTAACTGAAGGTATTATGTGACATGAATATCCATGGTCAGGAGGTAAGCTCTTTTGTGATTTAAGCGTTTAGTATTAGTCTTTTTCATAACAAACATGGTTACAAAATTCTTAATTGACATTCATATGCTGTATGCCTTTACTGCAATTGGCGACTCCTTAGATTATGCGTATTACAAATGAATCTTTCATTCTTTGTACATCTCTCTGCTTATATATTTACTGATTACATTTTTATTTTAATCTGTCCATATGCATTCAGCATTACCAAGGCTCCTACGTACAATCTGTTCTAAGCAAGACTCGATGTGGTTCTTTTTGAGATAATATTTCCACTTATGTGCTTTAGCACCGAGGTCCTGTGGAATGATGCAAGACAAGTGAAGGCTGATCCTGTTTACAAACGACCTGTAAGTCAACATCATTTATATTTTAAATTATCATTCTTAGTTGTGAAAATAGGATGATGATAACAGGCTTCTTGTTCTTTGTTGCAGTACTGGACTAAAAGTTTTCCACAATGGTCTCCTTTGGGGACATACTTAACAACTGTCCATCGACAGGGTGTTACGGTGTACGGTGGTGCTTATATTTTCAATCAACTTATGCGCTATGCTCATAACGAAGTTTATTTATTTATATTTTTGTTATTGCATATGTTACTTTGGATTAACTTACCTTACTACAAAGTATAATATTGTTTTGTTAATATATTGTATCTCAATATATTGAATATTTAAGTTTTCCTGTCAATTGTAGGTTAAATTGATCGACTTCTCTCCTAGTGAGAAGTACCTGGTTACTTACAGCAGCCAAGAACCAACCAAACCCCATGACAGTCATGTAAGTAGGTCTATTGTAATACCTAATTTTGATGTAATTAGATCATATTCTTTGTCAATCTGTAACTAAGAGGGTCGTGCTTAACATATTTGATGTGAGAACTAGTAAAGTTTTGATCGACTCTTCGTTGTTGGGTGCAGAGCAAGGAAAGACATAAAGGTTCAGGTGATGGAAGGTTATATTATGAGTATAAAAGACGTATAGCGATCTAATCATATAATTTTATTGTTAAAACACATTTGTAAATTTATCTTAATATTGTTGCTTCGTATGTTTTTAGAGGAGGTAACAAGGCCCCGATGCCTGCTGTTGAAAGTGTTAGAAACGATGTACTTGGTCCAGCAATATCGGAATCACATGTAAGTGAATAAATTATTGGTATTGATTAGTTGACAGTTTTATCTATTTACTTATAATAGGGTTGATCTGTGTTATTTTTTTTATCTCTAAGGATTCAATTGGTAAAGATAGGATTCATTTATATACTCACGAAGCCGGTATATTCCAAAGACACACAAATTGGTTGAGAGAAAAAAATGAATTAAGTATAGAAGTAGTACAGGACTTTAGCGTTGATGCCGCTTCCAAGCTATTTGAGCAAGAAATTCGTAAAGTGGTGAGCTAGATCTACTAAATACGTATTATATTCTTGCGGATTGATAAAACATTCATCTCTGTGTTAATTTGAAACGGTTTAGTTGTTAGATTCAATAGGTTTGATGAATTGTGTAACATGTCATAAAGAGGTTTTCAGGACAAGTGAAACCGGGTCTGTCGAGTCGGGTTAAGTTGACATGCCGACACTTATTTTGAGTTGATAAATTATTAACATATTAATGATGACTAAAAAGGACTTTAACACTTATAGGATCTAACATTTACAATATAAATCAACGTAAGAGGTTGTATGAATGTAACACCCCCAAAAATCACAACGCAGCAGAATACCACTTGGGGTGCTACTTCATAATACACAGCGCTAGATACAAGAGAACGACCTCTAAATGTGTTGTTTAAAAAATAATCTCGTTGATTTTCTTGAAATTGATATAACATTTGTCCCACAATTGTATCACCATGAAAAACTTGAATGTATAGACTCCAATGCACTTCAAGTAAGCCAAGTATCTATATCACCTGAGAAAAACATGCTTAAAACGGTCAACATAAAGTTGGTGAGTTTACATGTTAGTTTAAATATGAATGTAAGTTTCAAATGAATGTATTTGTCCACTGTATCATCACAGTACTATGTAAAAATCCCAAAGATTTAAAAAGAATGCACGACACATTTTATGTCACCAAAAGTACCAATCTTATCCCAAAGATTTATAAAGAATGCATGACCAATTTAATGTCACCAAAATATTTCAAGTATGTATTGCCACTTTATTTGAGGCAACGTAAATATCCACGTGAGTATAAAACAATGTTTACGATTACTCTAAGCTCATGAAACTGAAGCTAATAATAAGTTCATGTAAGAATTCTTATGTATTTGTTGGGGGCCCTGTAGTCCCAACGTGATCCGACATGTTATAACGTTCGTTCCCAGTGATAGCTAATCACCCGATCGGGGATTGTCAATCCCGAATAGATCTATTTTATATCATTCGCGTGGACATCACGCTATAACGTTCGTTACCGGCGATAGCTAATCACCCGAACATGGATCCATACCCGAATAGATCTATTTTATATCATTCGCGTGGACATCACGCTATAACGTTCATTACCGGCGATAGCTAATCACCCGAACAGGGATCCACACCCGAATAGATCTATTTCATAACATTCGCGCTCACCCTCCAAGTGATTTACAGTTCATGACGCTGTGACGTCTCCTCCAAGAACACCCATGCAGTGATTTAAAGAATATATACTCCCGTTACCGGTGTCCCCTCCAAGAACACCCGGGCGGTAAAGTAAAAATATGTACTCCCATTACCGGTGTCCCCTCCAAGAACACCCGGGCAGTACCGTTTTTGTCATCAGTCCAATCCGCTTAAGCTAATCCGTAATCCTTTCAAAAGTAAAGTACATATATTTGTGACCAAAAGTGAAGTAAAGTTATATATCCCATAGCGAGCTATGTAAAAGAGTATGTGAACCAATTTGTAATCAAACATGTAAATACATTTGTAAACAAACATGTATCCCCCTCGCGGGTTTATAAACATTCAAAAGATTGAAAAGCGAGGTTATGAAACTCACCTCGATGATGTAGAACGATTGACAGATAGTCATCTAATATGCACAACACGAACGGAAGACGAAGCAGCTCGAACAAGAAGTTGCAACTAATCTTAACGGTTAAGAACCACTAGCCTAGGATAATGAATTTGGGTTTCCCAATGAATGGTTACGTCAACGCGACACGTTGATAAAAGATTTAGATTTAAAGTTGTAATATCTTGGTGGTTGGTTAAATAAATAAATTGAAAATATACGCTAAGTGTGTAATATATATTCTTTATATATTACATATGAAAAATAACCCTTATATAATTCCTACCGTGAATTAAATAAATAAAAAGTTCTCGTATAGATGTAAACGATATTTTAAGGTTACAAATTATGTTAAAACGATGTTTGTAAAGCTTTTACAACAATTGTTATGTTATCTTCTAGCTGACAATTTTATAATATAAGATAATATTTTAAAATTTTATGTTTCGTTTCCTCGACGGGTCGTGTCTAAAATAGTTGTCTCATTGTAAAAGTATAGTTTTCTTCTAGTCAGGAATTTATTATAAAATATAAATTAATATTTTATAAATCATGTTTCGTTTCATCGACGGGTCGTGTCTAAATAGTTATCTCATTGTAAAAGTATAATTTCTTACTCGTTTATCCGGTTATTGTATAAGACAATTTATTATATCTCTAAAATATAACTTGGTCCCTTTTATCGGTTTCTAAAATAATAGAAGCTTTAGTAAAACATTACTAAATATAAAAATTTATATATAAATTTCGCTATGACATTTCCGTTTATATATCGTTCCCCACTTTTATCAAAATTCAATGTTTTCCCACTTTAATCAAATCGTGTTGCAATATACACTCGTTATTAATATATATAATTAGACAAACTTTTACATAGCACATTTATTTAACCAATTTAAACCACCACTAGATCCGGTTATATAATTAAATATTGAAATATATTTATGAGTCCATTTTTGTAAACCAAACTCACCCTATGTTGTTTCGCAAACCAAACGCCCCTTTATCCCAAATCTGCCAAACCAAACACACCTATTTCTGTCACAATAACCAAACGCACCCTTGTCTGTTCTATGCTAAACCACACGCACCCTAATCCGTTTGACCCGAAACTAAACGCACCCGCTGCGTGGTTTTTATAACCGAACCAAACGCACCCTAATATTGTTAATAACCCAAAATCAAACACCCCTAGCTGCTGACCCGGGAACCACAACCAACAACACACCCTTTTCGGGTGGCTGTCCCGTCACACGCACCCTCGTGGTGCCACACCCATGGCTGTCCAACAGCCAAACGCACCCTACCTAGGTACAAAACCTAAACTCGACGCACCCTTTCTCAGTGCAAAACCCAAACGCACCCTTTTGTTGTTGTTTATTTGCCGAAACATCCACCACCGTCGTGGTGGTTTTCACCACCGAAACAAACACGCCCTTCGTGGCGGCTGATCCAAACCCACGCACCCTTGAGGTGGTCTGGTGGTGGCGGCAGTGAGGTGGTGGTGGCGGGCTGATGATGATGATGATAATAATGGTGGCGGCTGCGGTGGGTGGTGGAGGCGCGTGGTGATGATGGGAGGGTGGCGGTGTGAGGTGTGCGGCTGTGGTGGTGGTAGAGGTGGTGACGAGTTGGAGGTGGCTGCTGTGGTGGCGAGTGGTGGCGCGTGGTGGTGAGGATCGGGTAGATCCGGAGATGAGAAACACTTTATGTTTCGGCCGGAAAACCCGCCGGAAAACTTTTCCGGCGGCGGCTGGGTGGTTTCCGGCGGCCGGAAATCATGGGGAGGGAGAGAGAGACAATGAGTGTGTGTGTGTGTATTGTTAGAGATGGAAATGACTAAAAATTTATAACTTTTATTTATATATAAAAATTATAAAATGAAATGGCAAGTTCATAATAGATAAGGGTTCATTTTGTAAGTTCTTAACATAGTTTTGATAACTATCGGTTCGGGACTCGTTTGAACTAGTTAACGGTCGATTCAATTTACGAAACTCGCGCCATTGTTTTCCAAATCATTTTTCCAATAAAAATGAGTATTTACACGACTGATTTTTGTAAACGTTTTAAATAAATTTTATAAAACGTTTATTATTTATTTTGTATATTTCCGATAAACTTTGTCCGTAAATGGTCTTTTACTCGTATATCTGCGTCTTCAACAAACGTTACTGAATAAAATGTTAAATAATTTATCAAATATTTTTATTTAATAAAACGTGATAATTAAATGTAATTTAATTATTTTTGTGTTTCTAAAATCTTGTGAGGGCATTTCAGTCACCTTCTGACTGTTTCCGGGTCTCGGTCAAAACTAAAAAGTTGTCAGGAATGTCGTTCTTCATCAAATTGCTTTAGGGTCCGAGTTGTGAAAATGCGATTTAGTAGTTCGTTGTCGATAGGTCAGCTTATAAATAACATATATCTTTTTCGTTTTCGAGCCAAATAAGTTAAAAATAACTTCCACCGGAGAAATCTAATAATAAATATGATTTATTATTTAAAATATGTTCCGAAAATTTTACCGATCATGCGGTAATCGCTTTTATGTGACAATGAACGACCAAATGTCAAAAAGTCAAAGATTAAAATAATCCTTTAAAATTCTGAAAATTCTCAGTTGTTACAATGAACATTTTATTTATGTTATTTTTCATGCGAAGGTATACGGATAATCGTGTGAATATTTAGACAGGCTTGTATAGCAAATTTGATAATATTTTATGTCAGTTTTGCTGTATCGGTATCATATTGCAAGTGGTTGTCGCTTATCAGCCTATTTTTTCTGTTACGGTTCTTAGGGACCTTTGGCGGAATAGGAACGGCCAGTTTGTTAGCATCACTGTTAACATCAGTGCTTTCGACTACTTTAGAATATCTTCTTGCTCTTGGTATTTGCTCTGCTGACGGGTAATACATCTTGCTAGCATTATCAGTACATTCCATTACTATCATTTATATGATATTCCCTATTTTAGAAATCAAAAATTTCAAAACTTCTTTTGATCCGGGTCAACTGAACCTAAAACCAGTGTCCAAAAATGACCTATTTTTTGGTATCTAATTTGACCTTTCTTCATGATAGTTACATAGCAGTTGTAAATTTCCCAGTTCATAGGCAAAAAGTAGTTGATAAAGTGAAAAGGATTGCTGATAGTTTAGCACGTAAACTCGAAGAAGCAATGCAAAGATATCTTTTGGAGACAACCGAGAGTCTTGAAAACTATGTTAAGTTTGTCAGTAAGCCTTACCAGGATTTGGCACAAAGTAGATTAGATGAACTTGTGAAGATTCAAGGTGAATTGACAAAAATAGAGGAAAGAGTTACAGCGTTACGGATTGAAGTTCAAAATCTGCGTATGTCATAAATAGGATGAACTTATAGCACACCATTTTGAAGAACATTCATATAATTATAGATGTTTTGTATCTCTTGCTTCTGCAGTTGAAGTTGTTTGAAGAACTTGCAAAATATCAATCTTCTTGCCACATGCATTATAAAGTTTTAACAATATCAATAATGTTACAGGAACACGCAGTGAAAAGTAAAGAAGCTATCAATACCTTTGTAAGTCCATCTATTCACGTTGAAAAAGCTAATGTTGGTGGTAAAATTAGTGAGGTAACTAAGAGTACTGATGATCAAAGCCCACATGACGCGGGGCAAAGTAAGGAAGTAAGCGATGCCCCTGTCACAACGGAAGTTAAAAAAGCTATTGTTGGTGATGAAACCAGTGAGGTAACCAAGAGTTCTGATGATTAAACCCCATCAGATACCTTTACCATTCTCCATTTGCCGATATCTGCCAGATGGAAGGTAATGTTTTCATGTAGGAGTCGTGTATGGATTTTCCCAATTTGAGACACCCTTTGTTTGTGTTTTTTTGTAGTTATGAAGATTGGGGAGTTGATGAGCTGATTGCGGAAGACTCTTGGAAGAGACAAGTTGGTGGTGATTAAACACACTACACAAGCCATCTATTCTCAAATGTTCAATATGGATGGTTAAGTTCTTTTTTTTCAGTCGGCTAATATAGCCTTAGGTCTTTTATCACAGTCAAACTGTTAATCTAGCCTCCAAAAGTGTAGATTTCATCGCCATCATCAATGTCCTTAAAATGAGCCTCTTTACTCTCTAACGCATATACCTTAAACTCTCAAAAGCATAAACAATGAGTAGATCAGTAAAGGGTCAAACATGTTTGAGTTTGTTGTAGGTAAACTTTTTTTATGTACAGATAAGCTAGAGTTAATTCAACCTGCAAATTTTATTTTTTTGTCCACTTCCTATAAAGTATGAAAAATATATGATTTAAATATTACTTCCATGTAATGATTATAAAAAAGTTTAACCAATTTAGAAGGTTGTATACGCAATAGATACACTTTGAGTGACTCATAACCTATTTGGCATGTCAGACCCGTTTGGCTACTTCCATGTTTAACCAAAGAAAATGTCAATTTCAGGTTGCTTTAGCTTTTTCAAACATCATAGAGTACCACGAACATATGAACGAAACTGCAAAATTTACTGGTGGCTTCCAAAATAAAAGAAGTATGTCTGATTCAAACAACAAATACCAGCAATATCCAGCAAATAGATGCATGTTACATGCCAAGTAAAATAACAAAAAATGTTCAATTTGGGGTCAGTACCTTCAACAATCACAATAGCAATCACAGACCTGAAACTTCATGTATTTGTTGTTGCTGATTGAGCTGAAGCATCAGGACTCCCGTATGCAGAAAAATTTGAAATAGGAGAAAAACTGAAGTGCAACCATGTCACTATAATCTTGGTCTGCAAGCTTCTTGCGCCTACTGGTTGTTATTGCCACCTCTAACACTATGGATGTTTCTTTAGTTGTTTGTTCTTGCTCATCCGTTTTTGTCCCCTGATCTATATATGTTAAAGTAGGTGATCAGTAAAGTTGGTTAATTATATTACCTTATGATTGATTAGTCTTTCAATGTATTGATGTTTAGTGTATTTTCTTGAGCTTTTTGTGTTAATAGTTTATGTGTTAATTATATAACAATATTGTTTAGAATGTTGTATGCATCAAATAGGCTTAGGCTTACGGTTTTTAAGGTTTGTATGCACTCAAACAGACTATGGGTGACTTTTAACCGTTTCGATATCATTACCTTCAAAACCTATTTTCTTATAGCTACTTTTTATTTAAAAATACTTGATTTAGATGCCTCGGTTGACTTTAAATATAGAAATGTGTATCTCCTTTAGGAATGCTCCTTTATACAACTACTCAATACATTTAGAGCATGAACTTTTTCGGTTGCACTTTGTACATTTAGTTTTTAAACGCATCTTCATTTATATTCTCCCTTTTAAGGCCGAAGTGGGCGAAAGAAATCAGTTATAGTATCTTTGTTGCCTTTGATTTTTGTTATTGACTTTTGATGTAGTGTTAAAACCATATAAGAATATATATGTGTGACTTATGCTTGATGGTTTGAAATAATATGGAAGTTTTACTCTAATTCTTAGTTCTTTATTATTAATCATATTCTATGCTCAATGTCAATATATCATATATACGCATACATGTTAACTATCAAATTAAATATTATGCAGTGAATATATCAAATACACATGTGGATCTGTAATGAATAGATCAATACACGTGTAGATCTGCAAAATAAAAAAGAACCGGGCATCATATTTGGTTCATGTTTATGTTGCTTAGGGTCAAAATCAATGAACCGTATGTTTTGAATCTAAAATAACAACTAGCAATATCATATAGTTTATTAGAGCATTACTTCGTACAATAATGATCTGAACCTAACTTTGACTTCTTAGCTATGGTGTCAATTATTTTATATCATGAACATATGAACTTTGATTTGTTTAGTAGCATTCATATTTAGGAATAACTTTGATTCATTACAGATTAGAACATACTTCTTTTGACTAATCAATTTTCTTGAATTAAAGGTGCTACAGAAGTACCAAGTCAGCAGGTACCTGATGACACCATGTCTAACAAAGTGGCCAAGTTTGAGTTAGACGAAAAGAAACATTTGGAAGCAACAATACAAATGCAAAATTATTACAGAGAAGAAGGCAATGTTGGAGGACGCAAAGTTGCAGCATGAAAATCTAATATAATGCATTAACCAACAAGGTGTATTGATCATTATTGGTGCATGTTTATTTTGCAACATGAAAAGAATCGGGCATCATCATGTTTTATACTTTATCATCATATCCATTGTTTTCTTTTTTCAACAATCATATATGAACTTTTGAACCTAACCTGTGTTTTTTTCTTTTTCTCCACAATAAAGTATATGTACTTTTCTTACTGTTATTAATAACATGCCCTTATTTTTTGTTTTAACATTATACCCGTGTAATGTTATTATATTGAGCATTTTATTACTAATTTTATCGTTTATCAAGTGCACATAAGCTTTAACATTTATCTAAGGATTTGTATGCTTTATGCTAAATTATGAAATCTTTTTTTACAAGGTTGGATTAACTATTCTATAACATGAATTAAACTAGCTTTTAACTTCATTTAAAAAAAATAGGTCTAAAAACAAATAGACCTTAACAAAAAAAAAAACAGAAATAGTTGACAATGAAAGACCCTAATCAAGAAAAACATAATCATCAACGTATGTTTTGTATACATTTTAAATCAATTTAAATACCAAAAATACCTTTTTATAACATAGATGATGATTACAAATGGTTTAATATCCTAGGGTATACATATAATTAATCACGGTTAACTTGGGCAAACAAGCACTAGAACCACCTGCATTGTTGCAGAGCTTAATGCGAAAAAAATATTACATAAACGTAATGCTTAAAACAATCTTTCTATAATATAAAATTTTTAAAAACAAATATTTAGCAAAAAAAATGGAAACAATAATTCCAAGTCATGCCCGCCCATCGGACAGGCTTAGCCACTGGTATATATATATATATATATATATATATATATATATATATATATATATATATATATATATATATAAACTATAAAATATATATATATATATATATATATATATATATATATATATATATATACACACCCCCTTAATTCACATATAGCAGCGGAAGCTAAATTGGGGTATTACTTCATGAATCAACAGTCATAATCATTAGAAAACGACTCAAAAGAGACGTTTTAGAAAATTTAGTTATCATTCAATATTATTTCAGAGTTTTACAAAAGGAGGTCCCAAAATACATATGAAAACATAGAGTTTAAATGATAACAAGTTTGGACGTCCTCAAGTCCAATGCCACTCCGTGCCATAGGTTGCTCAATTACCTGAGATAAACATGCTAAAAAACTCAACACAAAGGTTGAGTGAAATTCACAGGTTTGAAATATAATAGTTGAATACAAGTAAATGTAATAGTAATAATTGCAACGAATACAATTATCATGATAAACAATATTATATTATTTCACTAAGCTCATGACAACAAAGCCCTAAGTAAATGTTATTCATAAGTTGTTGCCCCAAGCGGGTGCTTTGCCAAACACCCGGAGTTCCTCAAATAAAATGCGTCCGCTGGCCATGTATGTACCAAAACTTGGACGGGGAAGTTCAGGCCTAATAGATCTATTCACGGCATTCACGCTTACTGGCAAAGTAATTAACGGTTCATGATAGTGGGGCCTTATGGCAAATGGAGGTACTTAGGCAATAGTATATCAGGATAGCATACAGTTGGAAAATACTTATATTCATGTTTATAGCATGTATTTCCCCACGGAGTTTAGAAAACATGTAAAGGTGGGACTATGAACTCACCTTAATAAGGTAGTTGATTGACGTCAAAAGTGACTCAATTGGAAATAAACGGCCTCGTCACGCAACCTGGGGTAATATGTCAAGTCTTAGTTTGATTGTTTCAAAACTTTATTTCATAAAGTTTAACGTAAATGATTAATTTGGTTTATTAAATTGTTAAAACAACGTATCACTGTTCGGGCTATCATAATCCAGAGGTCATGTAGTAAACGATTGAGGAGCTAGAACACTTTAAATCGTAAATCCAGCAACTCATCAAAACGTCTACCCAAATGAAAGCCCCTCACATGAAATTCCCTAGTAACGTGATACGTTATAGTTTAAATGATATGATTTTATCTTTTTAAGTTTCTTCAAAAGCTAGTGGATGATAAATTATGTTAAATATATAACATAATTATTTTATAGTGTTTCGATCGATGAATCAAACGATAAATGTGTCGGGTTTTAAAAAAATTGAGTCTTATAATATTTAAATATATTTTTATAATTAATATAAAAATATTACATTTTATACCCTTGAGAATATGAAAATGACAATATATACCCTTGGTATATATTAATTTACACTTTTAACCCTTTAATTATATTTTTAAAATATTAAACCTTTAACTTTGGAAATTGGCAAAACAGGCCCCTGTGGTTTAACTTTGGAGTATTTACACTTTTGGCCTGAAAGTTTAATAATTTCAAAAGTTACAATATATACCCTTATGCATGAAATGATTTGCGTTTTTAGTCCAAATTCCATAATCTTTGTATTTTTGATCTCAAAATCAATTTGCAGCATATAGCTTATTACTATAAGCTAAAATAAGTAAGTTTTACGAGCTTGTAGCTTATGAAAAGAGCTTATGAGCTTAAAAATCCAAAATGGGTACGTTTGGTTTAGAAACAATAACCCGATGGGTTAGGGCTTTTAGGATTAGTTTTAATGATTATAAAAGTGATAAGTGAGCTTATAGAAATAGCTTATTATAACAACTTATGGTTTATAGCTTATTAGGTTTACAAAAAAAGCTTTTAGGGTTTTAAGGGCGCGTTTGGTTTAGGAAAACCAAGTGTGTTGCTTAGGGTTTTAAGAGCTTATTCCATGCAATCAAAAAGGTATATAGGAGCTTATTAGGGTAGGAATAAGCTCAAGCTAGCTTATTTAGGGTTTCGAATAGATTAGGGTTCGAAATGGGTCGAATTAGGATATGATTTGTTTTGAGAGTTTCAAAAGAGTTTTAATCTTGCACAAATGGTTATAACAAGTTTATACACATAATCTAAAATGTATTAAGAGTTTATTGAACAAGTAGAAAGCTTACTAGTGCACGAATGGGTGAAAATGGGTTGAAACAAGCAAATACAACCCGAAATCTTTTAGGAGAATGAATCAAGAGCTTCTTTCTTCTTAAACTTGGCTTAGTCTTTCTCCTTTCTCTTCCTTAGCTTGGCTAGATCATAGTTTTAAGGTATGTGTTAAGTTTTGTAGTGAGTTTTGAAGGTGTGATTGTTTCGGGTTTATATAGGGTTTCCGAAACTTGGAGGCCAAGTTAGAGTGGAGTAATGGCCAAGGAGTACTAAGAGTGGTGGCCAAGGGATACTAGAATGACTAACATAAACTAGGAAGTAGCATGGAAAGGTGTAAAGGGTGGGAGGGTTTCAGTTATCAAAGGAGGTGACAAGTAGGTTACTTGGGGTGCAAGTTGGCTAGGTGGTGACAAGGAGGTGATGGTGGTGACAAGGTGTGGTGAGTGGTAACTTGCTTAGAACTAGGTTCAAACTAGTTTAGGGGGTTACGGGTCATTAGGGTTTTTCAGGTTAGGGTTTAAGGTTTAGAACGAGCTAGGGTTTATGTTAGGGAGGGAAAAAGTGTTTTTATGTTGTGCATTGAGTGCTTGTAAGTTATGCTAGAAAGGTGATACGAAATCCCTTTAGAAATTGGAGGGAAAATGGTAAATTTGCATGCTATGCATAATCGGATTGTAGATTGTGCTTCATGGAGTTGTACATTGGTTTTGGAGGGAAACACATCTTCAAAAGTTATGCATTGTACACTTATACACATGCCTTGGAAGCTTGTACATTTATTTTGTATGTAAACATTACATATAGTAAGGGTTTTGTTATAAACGTTATCGTTTAAAATCCTTTTTTATATAACGTTATGGAAAGTATTTTAAATAGATAATGTATGGATTTTAGAACATATTACTTGACATATTAGAATGTTTACTTGACATAAACGTTGATGGAATTGGTGGTTGCGTGGGCTCGTTTACTTTGGAAATGTAAGTTACGTTACATTATGGATGGAATAAAGCAAAAATCTTTCCATGAAAATGGTTACGTCTAATTTAATAGATGGAAATTACACTGAGGAAAATTGCATCTAATTTAATAGATGGATAATTACATAGAGGAAAATTATGGGTTGTTATAGTCTCCCAACCTTAAAAGAAATCTTGTCCCGAGATTTAGTTGGATGCTTGAGTAATGTTTAGAAATAGATGTGGATACTTGGCACGAATTTGATCTTCGCGTTCCCACATAAATCCTGGTCCTCTTTTAGAGTTCCATCTTACTTTGACTATAGGGATACGACTTTGTCTTAGTTGCTTGACTTCTCAATCCATAATCTCCACTGGTTCTTCCACAAAGTTGAGTTTGTCATCGAGCCGAAGCTCTTTCATTAGAATGACGAGAGATTCGTCAGATAGGCATTTCTTTAGATTAGACACATAGAAGGTATTGTGGACATTACTGAGTTCTTCAGGAAGCTCAAGTGTATATGCCACTGGGCTGACCCTTTTAAGGATCTTAAATGGTCCAATGTACAAGGGGTTAAGCTTTTCTGAGGTGACACTTTTAACATAACCCGATCTCCAACTTGAAATTCTAAAGGCTTTCGCCTTACATTGGCATAACTCCTTTGCCGGTCTCTTGCAGCTTGCAAGCGTTGTCGAATTTGCACTATCTTTTCGGTGGTTTCATGGATTATCTCTGGTCCCGTGAGTTGGACATCTCCAACTTCGGCCCAGCAGACAGGTGATCGACACTTTCGACCATAAAGTGCCTCGAATGGTGCTGCCTTAATACTGGCATGGTAACTGTTATTGTAGGAAAATTCTACCAGTGGTAAGTGTCTCTCCCATCCTTTTCCAAAATCTATAACACAGGCTCGAAGCATGTCTTCGAGTGTTTGGATGGTTCTTTCACTTTGTCCATCAGTCTGGGGATGATATGCCGTACTCATGTCTATTTGAGTACCCAAAGCACTCTACATTGATTGCCAGAATCTGGATGTGAAATGACTGTCACAATCCGAGATGATGGATATCGACATTCCATGCCGTAAAACTATCTCCTTTATATACAACCTTGTAAGGGTTTTCATACTATCTGTCTCTCTTTTAGGGATGAAATGTGCTAATTTGGTAAGACGGTCTACAATGACCCAAATTGTGTCATGTCTATTTGATGTTTTGGGTAGTTTTGTAACGAAGTCCATCGTTATTCTTTCATATTTCCATGTAAGAATATCTGGTTGTATCAGTAAGCCGGATGGCTTCTGACATTCTGCTTTAACTCTAGAGCATGTTAAACACTTGCCAACATACTCAACGATAATTGCCTTTATGTTAGGCGACCAATAGAGTTTCTTTAGATCCTGATACATCTTGTCAGAACCTGGGTGGATGGAATATTTTGATTTATGGGATTCATGCATGATTAAGTCCCTCAAATTACCAAAGAGTGGTAACCAACTTCGATTCTTGATACATCAGGTTCCATCAGGACGTACTTCAAATGCTTTGTCCATTCCTCGTAAGTTTTCAGCTTCGATGTTCTCTTCTTTGATCGCCTCAGTTTGGGCTTCGAGGATTTATGATGGTAATTTTGGGTGAAGGGTCATGACTAATGCTCTAACTCGGAGTGGTTTGATTCGTTCCTTCTGGCTTAAGGCATCTGCTATAACATTTGCCTTTCCAGGATGGTAGCGAATCTCACAATCGTAATCTGCGAGCAATTCTAACCAACGGCGTTGTCTCATGTTCAACTCTTTCTGATCAAGGATATGCTGAAGACTTTTATGATCAGTGAACACAGTACACTTTGTGCCATACAGATAGTGTCTCTAAATTTTAAGAGCGAATACTACTGCTCCCAATTCAAGGTTATGTGTGGTATAGTTCTCTTCACGAGGCTTGAGTTGTCGAGATGCATATGTAATAACTTTTTCTCTTTGAATTAACACCGCTCCCAGACCTTGATGTGATGCATCACAGTAAACGACAAAGTCATTGTTTCCTTCTGGTAATGCTAAGATTGGAGCTTCACACAATTTTTGTTTTAGCAGTTGGAAAGCTGACTCTTGGTTTTCTCCCCAGATATACTTCTTGTTTTTCTAGGTTAATTTAGTCAAAGACTTTGCAATCTTTGAAAACCCTTTGACAAATCTCTGATAGCAACCGACGAGTCCTAAGAATTGACATACTTCTATGGGTGTGGTAGGAGATGCCCAATTCTTAACTGCTTTAATCTTGTCGGGGTCAACGTTAATTCCTTGACTGTCAATCACGTGCCCGATAAATTGCACGATGCTGATCTAGAAATCACATTTGGAGAACTTGGCATACAATTTCTCCTTTTTGAGTAATTTCAAGATTATTCTCAGGTGATCTGTGTATTCTTCTTTGTTACGAGAGTAGATGAGAATATCATCAATGAACACTATCATAAATTTATCCAAGTATGGTTTACACACACGGTTCATGAGATCCATGAACACAGCAGGCGCGTTGGTTAAACCAAATGGAATTACTTGGAATTCGTAGTGTCCGTACCGCGTTCTAAAAGCAGTCTTGGGAATATCTTCGTCCCTGACTCTCAGTTGGTGATAGCCCGATCTTAAGTCAATTTTCGAGTAAACACTCAAACCTTGAAGTTGGCCGAATAAATCATCGATCCTGGGTAATGGGTAATGATTCTTTACGGTGAGTTTATTCAACTCCCGATAATTGATACACATTATGAAAGATTCGTCTTTCTTTTTAACAAATAAGATAGGAGCTCCCCAAGGCGAAGTACTTGGTCAAATAAAACCTCAGTCTGCTAACTCTTGTAGTTGGTTTGATAGTTCCTGTATTTCTGAAGGAGCTAATCTGTAAGGTGCTCGGGCTATTGGTGCCGCTCCTGGAATTAAATCGATTTGGAATTCTACTTGGTGAACCGGAGGAAGGCCGGGTAGATTTTCAGGAAAGACTTCTGGAAATTCTCAGACTACTGGTATATCTTCTAGTCATTTTTCATCTGACTTTTTCTCCATTACTTGGGCTATGAAAACTTCATATCCTCTTGATATATATCTTTCGGTTTTAATACAAGATATGAGGTTTAGTCGGGTTTTACTTCGATCACCTCGTATGATCAAAGTTTCACTGTCAATTGAAATGTGGACGACTTTCTCGTCATAGATAATTCTAGCATTATACTTGGATAACCAATCCATACCAATGACGACGTCAAAACTACCGAGTTTAATCGACATGAGATCAATTTCAAAAGGTTGGTTTAGTAAGATTAGAGTGCAACCCTGGATAACGGTATTAGTGCCTAATAGGTTTCCATCGGCCATTTCAATATCATAGGTAGTATCTAGTGTAATTAGTGGGATATTAAGCATAGAAGCAAGAGATATTGATACAAAACTTTTATCGGCTCTTGAATCAAATAATAATCTAGCTAAATGTTGGTTTAGAAGGAACGTACTCGTGACTACGTTTGGGTCTTGGTGAGCGTTCTTGTCCCTCAGTAAGTGTGCTCTTCTGTGGGCATTGTTGTTTGCTCTTGAGCACTGACTTTTGTAGTGCCTTTTTTCTCCGCAGGCATGACAAGTTACGAATACTGGTTGTAGGTTGCTTCCAGTGGCTGGTCCTTTGTTTCTGCAATTCCTGGTCAGATGTATAACACCTCATGTTTTAGGTCATTGTACGGCATTATGTAATGCACAATTTATTTTAGGGTTTTACGCGTTTTCTCTTAAACTGTAAACGTTAAGTTAAATCGCGTAAACTAAAAATGATCATTCAATGTAAACGGGCATTAAACAATTAAATGTTTACATCAAGCAAGTGTTATATGATTATTTAGAGGATAATTATTATCATTGCACATTTTATTTTTATTGGTTACGTTAAGTGTTTACGTTTCGCGATAAAGTACGTTTAAGCCTTCCCGGAAGCACGTTAACTTATCTACGCTTCATCAAATACCCAAAATTATACCCAATACTTAAAGTTTATTTAAAACTTCAAGTATTTATCACTTTATACATATTCATTATGAAGGAATTCAAATCATAACTTACAATGTACAAGTTATACATTTTTCCAAGTCTATACTACATTATACTTCATATAATGCAAGTATACATTATATAAAAGACCAAAAACATATCCTAACATATACACATGCATAATTTCGTGTAATATGACTAGGATAAGCCAAGAAGAGTCACCAAGAAGCTTTGTAAAATATCTTCATGCAACTTGAACCATGACTAGACCAAGATAAGCTCTAAATAAGCCTATCTTATTCTCATGTCATCCAATCTTCTTCAAGAAGCTTTGCCACCTTGCACACATCAACTAGGCACACAAATATCTTCCTAGTAGTATATATACCCATGCATGTGTGAGCTAAGAAGTCATAACACATTTCCTTATCAAAGAAATCACAAAATCTCTTCCTTTGTTCACTCCATATCCCACGGCTCAAAACCCTAATCAAACACAATCCATAGCTTGATTTTCTATCATTATACAAGCATACACACATCATATCTAAGGTATTCTAAGGTGTTTTCAAGAGTTGGTTCACCATTTGCAAGCAAGGAATCAAGAAAAGGAAGAAAGGGTTTACTTGGGAAAATTAAGGTTTTCACCTTATATTTTCAAGCCAAGGTTGTTAATCACAAGGGTGTGATTATTATTCTCATATCTACTCATCCACAAAAGGTTATATATAAAGCTTAATCATTCATAACTAAGATTTTATGTGTTCATATGTTATATTTAGCTAAATCACCATTTAAGGTACTTTTGAATATGTAAAATGAATTTTTACTTATGATCATTGTTTTGTACACTTATTTACATGTCATATGGATGATAATATTATGTTAAAAGGAATGTATAAGTGTTTTAACATGTTGGTTAAGTATAAACATGTTTAAGTGCAAATTAGGGTTTCTAAAAAGTCATAAAAACAAGTTTTAAACACATTTTTGGAAAAAATATCTTAGGGGCTGTTTAAAATTCAAAATTTACATATATGTTTTATGATTTTATAAAATACTACATGTCACAAGGATCGAGGGGTCATAAAGAACTCGAAAAACCGATTAATAACGAAGAAGATACGCTATTTACAAGTTTACGATAGTTAATACTTTTATAAAACAATTTTTATAAAAAGTACTATTCACCACAGAAACTTATACTTTATAAACATCAATAATATGATAAAACTTTCAATTACGAGAACGTGTTCGAAAGAATCGCTAAAAACGGAGCTATAACGAATAAGATACGATATGACAAGATAAGCCAAGATGAGACCATAACTTCACAAATATCTTCAAAAAGAATCTACCTGCCATTGAACTCATGACTAGCTTTTCTTATCCAATTATAAGACTCTAACTTTCTTCATGCATTCTTATCCTTGCCACCTTTCACTGATCCAACTAGACATAAGAAATATTTACCATGAGTCCCCCATAGTATATACATGCATGCATATGACGAGCTAGGGCCTCTACACATCATTACATTACAAGAAAAATTACAAAACCCCCTTTGTCACTTTAGAGCCTCACGGCTCAAAACCCTCACCAAACCAAATCCCATATCTTAGATTTTCTATCAATTATACATGCATATACACATCATACTAAGGTATTCTAAGAAGAATTAAGGTGGGTTAAGCTTGAAAGGGTTTTAACAAATATTGCAAGATTAGGTTTTGGTAAAAAACTAGGGTTTCATCCTAATTTTTCAAGCCAAGAGGTTTAATCAAAAGAGTGTGATTGTATCTCCAATCTCTACTCATCCACACAGGTATATCAAAGCTTCATCATTTCATAAATAAGATTTTATGTGTTTCTTATGTTAATTTAGCAAAATCACCATTTAGGGTACTTTTGAATAGTAAAATGAATATTTACTGTATGATAATTGTTTTGTACACTCTATTTACATGCCATATGGGATGCTAAAATAATGAAATTAAAAGGATGTATAAGTGTTTTAAACCTGAGCTTAAGAGTAAACATATAAATGAACAAATTAGGGTTTCAAAAAGTTTTTCTATTAAGTTAGATTGAAAGTAATTGTAAGGACTTGTGCTCTTGAGACTAATGGACTCTATTGACAAAAACATGACCATAATGGACTAAATATATATAAGACATAAGATATTTAAGGGTTCTAATTGATTGGGTAACAAGTGGTAAAGCTAAAAGGTCCTAAAACAATTTAAAACACATTTGAAAAAATATCTTAAGGGTCTTTATGTAATTCGAAATTTACTTATATGTTTTTTATGATATTTATAAATACTACATATCCACAAGGATCAAGGGTCATAAAGAACTTGAAAACCGATTAATAAACGAAGAAGATACGCTATTTAACAAGTTACGATAGTTAATACTTTATAAAACAATTTTTATAAAAATACTATGCAACCACAAAACTTATACTATTTATAAACATCAATAATATGATAAAAATATCAATTACGCAGAACGTGTCAAAAAGAATCGCTAAAAAACAAGCTATAACGAATAAGATACGACCAAAACGTGTTTTACGTTAATTAAAAGAATAAAAACGATTATTAGCTGTTATGAAACAAAAGTACAAACACTATTCATCACAAATCTCAAAAACCTAAAAAATATGATTTTTATAGATCACTCGTCATATCCGAAAGTGTGGGCGTAAGAAACGTGAGAAACGGGCCTAAAACGAATAAAGTTAGAGTCATCTTAGCTAAAGGCGTAATTAAAAACTGTTTTTACTTTATAATTCGATTTCAAGTAAACTATTAATGGTCGATAAAAGCTATATAGAAATATATATGTAATTAGCTTATCGCAGTGCTATATTACTAGGGAAATTCCATAATGAGGCTTCTTCGATGCGAATTGCGATTTGTTGGATTTACGATTAAATGTCCTAACTCTCGTACGTCATGTCATTTACCTCTTATATATGAGTAGCCCAACGATTGTTACGATGATAACTATATAGTCGATTATATACAGTAGTTGTAAGTACACCATAACTTTGAATACTATTTCGACTATAATTTAACAATGTTGCAGTTCGAGCGTTAGCGTACCTTATATACTTGGGATATTATGTTAACATATACCTCACTCAAGGTGAGTTCAAGCCCCATGTTTTACAATTATTACTTACAATTTTTGCAGTGAGAAACATCTGCAGTGTTTTTTACAAATTTGGATGCCCGTGTACATTTTCATCATGATTACGTTTTTCCCCAAGAAACGATAACCCACTAAGCCCATGAATCATTAATTGATCATTACTAGAATGTGTGCGCAATGATAAATAGAGGATAGATCTATTTGGATGACCTCCCCGTTCGGGGGACTACTATCACAGAAACAGGACTTATACATGTCGGATACTGGATGTTTCACATGTTGAACATCATCACGGGCAATGTAGTCAATATTTATATAATGATTCAATTATGTCGAGCTTCGTTTCATGAGCTTAGGTAAAGCGTAGTTATATTTTTGTAATGTTCTGCATCAGTTCATATCACTGGGAAAAGTCTTGCGGTCCTGCATATACAGATGACATAAACCAATGAAATTCACCAACGTTATGTTGACGTTTTTAAATGCAATGTTTTTCAGAGGTCATTAATCACGAGTTGCGTAATGATACATATGGTGGTTCTATTTTGAAGTCATGCATTCAAGATTTAGTCGCATTACATTTTGTACATCTGTTATTGCTGGATATCATTTGAAAATAGACAAGTAAACAAGTAAGCTTCGGTGATTTTGTAACACATACTTTTATTAAATCCAATGTATCAGTTTTAAACGACTTTTTTGGTCGTTCTAATATTATCTTGTGTATTGATGCTGAGAATAACACGCCCTGAACCCTTATTCCGCAGTGACCCTATTTGGGGTTTACAGATTGGTATCAAGAGCAAGGTTATAGAGAACCAGGAGCAAATTGTTTTTGCTGGACTATAACCCATTATTCAAACATTCCGTTCATAAAAAGGGGTTATGCACGTGACATACAAACACTAATTGTGCATTAGTCGGTTATGCTAATGCATGCATGATGTATATTCATGTATTGATCTACATGATATAACATAAATGTATTATTACTAGTAATAGTCTTATATTACAAACTTAGTATAAGCTAATGTTGATTTCAGATATTATCATGATCAAATTCTAGCATTCTACAGTTACATACACATCAGTACCCTTTCCAGTTGAGGACGATTCAGACATTGGTTCACCAGGAATCGATGGACCACCCATGATGCCAGAGGACCCATATGCTTACATAATGGCTGCTTATGAGGTTCACCATCGCCTGACTACATACTTGGCCCCGAGGTTCCACCATCGCCTGACTACATACCTGGCCCTGAGGTTCCACCATCGCTTGACTACATACCTGGCCCCGAGGGACCGCAGTCACCTCCCCCACTGGACTTTGTTCCTGAGCCGATGTACCCTGAGTACATACCACAGGAGGATGAAAATACCCCACCCGAGGAGCGAGCCACAACCTGCTGCTGAGCGCCTCACCCACTGAGATTCACCAGGATATGCTCCGCCGGAGTCGATCTGGAGAGGAGCGAGGAGGACGATGAGGATCCCGAGGAGGATCTAGTTGACTACCCTGCTGATGGGGATGATGATGATGATGAGGACGAGGACGAGGATGAAGAGGAGGAGGAGGAGCACCTAGCTCCGGCCGACTCTGTCCCACCTATACACCGTATGACCGCCAGGATATCTATCTTAATGAGCCATCCATATCACTTCCTCCTAGGAAGAGGTCAAAGGCATCTGCTTAACCACCCCACCACCACACCACTAACTCCACTATCATCACCATTACACATATACCATTACAACACCCAATTGCCCCTGACTCATATTGAGATTCCCGAGATTATGTTTACCTCTCTGAAGAGGGTACGTTTGCTTCTCCCCCCTTAGTCGTGAGGTCGGGGAATATCACAAGACCCGTGTTGCTAGACAGGAATTTTTTTTAGACCTACATAGCGAGGGAGCCCCTTACTCCATAGCGAGGGAGGACCTTTATGATTTGTGATATAGTTTATACCCTCCCAAGATGTTCGACGTCTAGAATTAGACCATGACATTACAGAAACAGGATGATTTGGTAGGAGCCATCGATGAGATTCACCGACCACTGTAAGGGGGTCATCAAAGGGTTACCGATCCTTGCTACCATTGTTTAGAAGGATACAACCTAGCATGTATGTATTATGAGGATTGCTCAAGTTGACAGGTCTCACATGAGGTTGAGTCAACTTGTTGTATAGGGAATAGGCCTGTCACGTCGTTTAGCAGTAATGATAGAAAGAGGCTAAGATGGCTTCGTGAGCTTGGGACTACCATGGATCGCTAGCGACTATGCACGTTTCAGATTGTTATGTCATTACTTACTACCAGTAGTGGCATAAGAGTGCATTGATTTAGAGTTACATCAGCAATCACAGGAACAGAGGGTGATATCAGATTATTGGCATCAGACCACAAGAGATATGTTCATAGACTAAGTCATTGAGGTTGCGGAAAGGACTACAGACACAGATTGGTAGAGTTTCATAGCAGCTATGGACCCGCAGAGTCCGTCACACGCCTGATGCCTAGGAAGGCTGGTAGCAGTTCTTAGATTGGAGTTATGTTGTAGCTATGCTATGCAGCCTTTAAGTATTATGGGTTTATTCCTAGCTAGCAGACTGTATAGACCTTTGTTTTGTTTAGCTAACCAGTAGAGGTCTTTTGTTCGATGCATTATCTACCTTGTACATCATACTAAGTGTTTACGGGTAAATCCCGCTAGCATGGCTATAGGTTGTTTCATTTGTCTTGTAACCTAAGTGTTGTATCACTTGTATTTGAACCAAACATGAATGTTTTTCCAGTTATAGATGAAATGGACGATCTGTTATCTATGAAAACGATTATAATTAAATGAATTCGTTTGGTTACTACATTAATTTCATAACATTGTAACAATTCACTGTGTGTGTGAATCTCGTTTTATTTATGTGTATATGTTATGACATAATTATGACTATTTAAGAAATCTCACGGTATTAATATTTCTTGTGATTATAAAAGAAATGGCACCAAAGAAACGAGCCCACGAGGTTAAACCAAGTGCAACACCAACACCATCACAGACACTCATACCACTAAATCTGTCACAACGCCCAATTCAGGCAATGATTAACAAAGTCCTTACTCTGCTGCACTGGCACACGTGATGCAACCCGGAATTGCGATGATAGCCAAACTTCAGGAACGGGTGTCAAAGGCCTGTGCAGGTTTGCTCCGTGAATGCACCTACCCTGACTTCCTGAATGCCAACCCTTAGAACTTCAAGGGCACGGAGGAGTTGTTGGAACTTCTCAATGGTTTGAAAAGAAGGAATCTGTTTACAGCATAAGCAACTGTACAGTACATAGCCAGGTCAAATTTGCTAACCGTGTACCCGGGTGGGGGGGCTTGAAAAGGCCTTACATGGTGGAACTCCCATGTTAAGACCACTACTTCTGAAGCTGCCCATGCAATGCCATGGAGGACACTGAAAAAGATGATGACAGACAAATACTGCCCAAGGGGTGAAATTAAGAAACTGGAGTTGGAAATGTGGAATTTGAAGGTAAAGGGTAACGATGTGGTAACCTATAGCCAACGTTTCCAAGAACTAGCACTAATGTGCGATCAGATGTTTTTGAAAGAAATAAACCAAGTTGAGAAATATGTCGGTGGCTTGCCTGACACGATCCATGGCAGTGTGATGGCGACTAAGCCAAAAACTATACAGGATGCCATTGAGTTCGCCACTGAACTCATGGACAAAAAGATCAACACTTGGGCTGAACGTCAGGCTGACAGCAAAAGAAAGTTTGATGACACCACCAGAAACAACCAGAATCAGCAACCCAACAAGAGACAAAACACTGGAAGAGCTTATACCGCATGAAATGATGACAGGAGACCATACGGAGGGCTTAGACCTCTGTGTTCCAAATGTAACTATCACCATGATGGTCCTTGTGCTCCCAAATGCCACAAGTGCCACCGATTTGGTCATTTAGGTCGTGACTGCAAGAATCCCCCAAATGTCAACACTGGGGCTAATCAGAGGGCTTGTTTTAAATGTGGTGCTCAGGGGCATTTCAAGAAGGATTGCCCAAAATGGAAGAACAACAACAACCGGGGTAATCAGGCTGGAAATGCCGAGGCTCAGGCAAATGTGTATGCCGTGGGCAATGAAGGGGCAAACCCTGACAACAATGTCGTTACGGGTACGTTTCTCCTAAACAACCAATATGCATCTATTTTATTTGATACCGATGCCGATAGGAGTTTTGTATCTACTACATTTAGCTCTTGAATTGTTATCACTCCGACTGTATTAGATCATGATTATAATGTCGAACTAGCCGACGGGCGAATAGTTGGGTTAAACACTATTATCCGGGGTTGTACGTTAAACCTCTTAAATCATCCTTTCAACATAGACCTAATGCCCGTAGAACTAGGTAGTTTTGACGTGATAATTGGTATGGATTGGTTGGCAAAGTACCATGCCGTTATTGTCTGTGCGGAAAAGATCGTTCGTATTCCTTTTGGAGACGAAATTTTAATCGTTCGTGGTGACGGAAGCAGCAATAAACACGGGACCAGATTAAACATCATCTTGTGTGCTAAGGCTTAAGAATATTTAATGAAGGGATGTCACGTATTCTTAGCAAATATCACCGAAACCAAAGACGAAGACAAGTCAAAGGAGAAACGACTTGAAGATGTGCCAGTTGTTTAAGAATTTCCTGAAGTCTTTCCTGAGGACTTGCCGGGTATACCACCCACTCGACAAGTGGAGTTTCGAATCGATTTGGTACCTGGTGCTACACCCGTAGCACGGGCACCATATAGATTAGCACCGTCCGAAATGAAGGAGCTAGCAGAGCAACTACAGGAACTTACGGACAAAGGCTTCATAAGACCAAGTTCCTCACCCTGGGGAGCTCCGGTTCTGTTTGTAAAGAAGAAAGATGGGTCTTTCCGGATGTGCATCGATTACAGGGAATTGAACAAACTGACAGTGAAGAACCGCTACCCACTCCCAAGGATCGATGACCTATTCGACCAGCTGCAAGGGTCGAGTATTTATTCAAAGATCGATCTGAGGTCAGGGTATCACCAGTTGAGAGTTCGAGAAGAAGACATTCCCAAGACTGCATTCAGGACTCGATACGGTCACTATGAATTCCAAGTCATGTCTTTTGGTTTGACTAATGCACCGGCCGTGTTCATGGACCTTATGAACCGGGTGTGTAAACCGTATCTGGACAAGTTTGTAATTGTCTTCATCGATGACATTTTGATCTACTCCAAAAGTAAGAAGGAACATGAAGAACACCTTAGGCAGATCTTGAAATTGCTTAAGAAGGAAGAATTGTACGCCAAGTTCTCTAAGTGTGAATTCTGGATATCCAGGGTACAATTCCTCGGTCACGTTATTGACTGTCGAGGTATTCACGTTGACCCTGCCAAGATTGAATCTATCAAAGATTGGGCATCTCCTAAAACACCAACAGAGATTCGCCAATTTTTGGGCCTTGCCGGCTATTATAGAAGATTCATCGAAGGGTTTTCAAAGATCGCCAAGTCAATGACCAAACTAACCCAGAAAGGTGTCAAGTTTGATTGGGGCGATAAATAAGAAGCAGCCTTTCAATAGTTGAAGCAGAAGCTGTGCAGTGCACCAATCCTGGCCTTACCTGAAGGAAGCGAAGATTTCATTGCATACTGCGATGCTTCAAAGAAGGGTTTGGGCGCTGTGTTGATGCAAAGAAAAAATGTGATTTCTTATGCATCACGCCAGTTAAAAATTCATGAAAAGAACTATACGACTTATGATTTAGAACTTGGGGCAGTAGTGTTCGCTCTAAAGATTTGGAGGCACTATCTGTACGGAACCAAGTGCACGGTGTTCACTGATCACAAGAGTTTACAACACATTCTTGATCAGAAGGAATTAAATATGAGGCAACGTCGCTGGTTAGAGTTGCTGAGTGATTACGATTGCGAAATTCGTTATCACCCAGGGAAGGCGAATGTTGTTGCTGATGCTCTGAGCAGGAAGGAACGAGAACCACTAAGGGTTCGGGCCTTAATGATGACAATTAGCTTGGATCTTCCTAAACAAAGCTTGAAAGCTCAGACTGAAGCACGAAAGCCAGAGAACATCAAGAAGGAGGATGTTGGAGGTATGTTGGTTGAGAATTCAAAAGATCCGGAGAAACTTAGAACGGAAAAGTTAGAACCACGTGCGGATGGAACTCTGTGCTTAAATGGCAGAAGTTGGTTACCATGTTATGACGACTTAAGGACTGTGATCATGCACGAGTCCCACAAGTCTAAATACTCTATTCATCCGGGTTCTGACAAGATGTACCAGGATATGAAGAAACTATACTGGTGGCCCAATATGAAAGCCAACATCGCCACCTATGTTAGCAAATGTTTGACCTGTGCTAAGGTCAAGGCCGAACATCAGAGACCATCGGGTTTGTTAGTACAGCCCGAGATACCTCAATGGAAGTGGGACAACATCACGATGGATTTTGTCATGAAGCTTCCTAAGTCGTCACAAGGTTATGACACTATTTGGGTGATCGTTGACCGACTTACAAAGTCTGCCATTTTTATGCCAATGAGGGAAACGGATCCTATGGATAAACTGGCGAGAATGTACCTAAAGGAGGTAGTCGCGAAGCATGGAATACCTGTTTCAATTATCTGTGATCGTGACCCTCGGTTCGCATCAAATTTCTGGAAGTCACTTTAGAAGGCTTTAGGTACAAGTTTGGATATGAGTACTGCATATCATCCGCAAACCGATGGACAAAGCGAGAGAACCATCCAAACTCTCGAGGATATGCTACGTGCTTGCGTAATCGACTTTGGAAATGGTTGGGTTAAACATTTGCCATTAGTCGAGTTTTCATACAATAACAGTTATCATGCTAGCATTAAGGCTGCACCGTTTGAAGCACTTTATGGTCGAAAGTGTCGTTCACCCGTGTGTTGGGCCGAGGTTGGACAAGTTCAACTCACTGGTCCAGAATTAGTGCAAGAAACAACGGAGAGGATCATCCAGATCAAACAAAGGATTCAAACCGCTCGCGATCGACAAAAGAGCTACGCTGATTTAAAGCGTAAACCGATGGAGTTTCAAGTTGGAGATAAAGTTATGCTTAAGGTTTCGCCTTGGAAAGGGGTCGTACGTTTTGGCAAACGGGGGAAGTTAAACCCCAGATATGTCGGACCTTTCAAAGTGTTGAAAAAGGTTGGAGCCGTTGCTTACAAGCTTGAGCTTCCTCAAGAGCTGAGCAGGGTCCACAATACGTTTCATGTATCCAACTTGAAGAAATGTTATTCTGACGATCCATTAGTCGTTCCGTTGGAAGGACTCCAAGTGGATGACAAGCTTCATTTTGTTGAAGAGCCTGTAGAAATCATGGATCGCGAAGTCAAACAATTGAGGCGAAGCCGTGTCCCAATTGTCAAGGTTCGATGGAACTCTAGGCGGGTCCTTGGTAGGTATCTGACTAGCCTTTCTAAGACTATAAGTAACTTGGGATAATCCCAAATCAAACTATATGAGAGACACTGAATATGAATATCAAGGTGTTATTGGAATCTTAACACAGAATTAAGAAAAAACAGTCATACTAAATTGACTATTAAGCTCTATGTTCTATTGATATTTCAACAGTAGTAAATAACATTGTCGCCTTAGGGTTCCTCTTTTACACCAGGGAAAACCCTAATGGGCTTTCAATCGTGTCAAAGGATTAATACATATCCTTACTAAGATATCTCCTCATGATATCTCTAAGATAACTATTACTATTCTGTTACATAAACAGACTTAACTATGAACAGAACTAACTATGACCAGTACTAACTCTAGTACTACTAAGACTACCAGTACTAACTTAGTACTGCCAGACTTAACTTAGTACTGCCAGTATTAACTCAATACTAACAGAACTAACTATTACTACCAGACTTAACTGTTATACTACCAGTATTAAGTCTGTTACAATCTATTTCCCAACAATCCTCCCCTAACTTGATCTTCACTTGTGAACTTCAAGTTCCTTCAAAACATTCTTGATCTTTTACTTTAAATACTTTAAGCTTTCTAAGGATGTTGTAAATAGAATTCTTCAAGTTATTCTTGATCTGCAACACTTCAAATCATCTCTTTTGATCTTGGCAGCAACTATTCTTCAAATTTCTTCAGCAATCCATCATCTCAGCAACATTGACAATATGTACATCAAATCATATAGTTTCAGTCTATTCTCATCACTTCCAGGTGTGTTAACTCCTGTGAGAGGTGAATCATTGAAAATTTTTAAATGGATTTGATGTCTCTTTACCAGTTAGCCATTCACTCTGGAGTAGTCAGTCCTTTGGCCACCAGAAAGGTGCATGTCCATGGTCGACTAAAAACCATTTCAACTCTCAGTACATGAAACATTGGTGAGTTGAATACATATGGTTTTTGCAACCTTTACAGCCATATACGGATTTGATATGCTTTACCTATAGCATTTGCTCAGGGTAGGCATCCTTTGGCACCTATGAAAAGTAAATTTCATGGTGGATTGATAAACCTGTAACAAATCTTTGTAAATGAATACTTGGTGAGGTTTTTTTTTTTTTTTTTTTTTTTTTTTTTTTTTTTTTAATATTCCATCACTTTTTGGTAAGGTCAACCATCTATTATGGATTTGCAAATTGTCTTTACCATAACATATTTATGGACTAGTTATGGTTTTTCACAGCCTTTTAACACAAGCCATTAAACTTGTGGGCTAGCCAACTCTTCACTTAAACTATTATGGTGAGTTGAAAATCCTTACAACTTATTTTGCAAGTTGTCAACCATAGAACGGATTTGAGAAGTCTTTACCAAGAGCCGTTTGCTCTTGGACTAGCCAGTTCTTATGTTGATTAGACATGGTGAACTGATAACCATTTGTTGTGTTAGTGCATAGCACCTCCACCAAGTGTTATCCTTCTCATCTCTATCCTAGACTTCTAACTCTTCAGACTTCACTACTTCCTAATACCAGCTTGCTTTTCCATCATTTTTAACATTTTGTAGCAATTTTCATCTGGCTTTCCTCCTTGTAGTTTCTTATCTAGCATGGCTTTGCACATCTCAGCAGATAATGGATATGTTCTTTCAATTAACATATATATATAAATCCTCTTTGACTCTAAGTTCAAACAATGTACTCTACAGGAATCATAATATCTCCAACTTATGATCCTTTGCTGTCCTAATTCACTCCATATAGGATTTGTACTAAGAGGTTCTTCAAACATATTCTTCAAATACTTCCAAAATACCTTCTCTAGCTCATCCTCTAGTCCATCCATCCCATATCTATTCATCACAATCCTATATAACTCAGTAAGATCATCTCTAGATATATCCTTCAGCATAGCACCAAAGTTTATATATACTATATCAGTTCCATCTTCCCTAACTATTTGGTACACTCCTTTTTCTCCTTGCTTGATGATCTTATAGGTAGCTATACTAGGTATTTTCATAGCTACAGGAACATGATTAATTGGAGTTTTAGTACCTGTGACAGACTCTTCTTGCTCACCAACTTCATCTGAATCTTCAGAATCATCCTTATCAAGGTCTGTATGCAATTTTATTTTTTTTCTTCTCTTTTGCCATCTGTTTTCTTCTTTTTCCAGACTTCTTGGTTGGCTCATCATCCTTTGCTTCATCATTTTTTAGTCTTTTTGGAGTCTTTGTCTGAAGCTCTTCACCAAATCTTTTCAAACTAGCTTTAGTGGCTTCAAAATTTATTGGTGCAAAGGATTCAACCTGTTTCACAAGCTTATCAAATTCTTCCTTGACTTCTTCAAAACTCAAATTCTTCAGCTGAGATAACTTCCATGTCCCTTGATTCTTCAAATAATTCATCATATAAGTCTTCAGCTGTGATTGGGTCATGGGCTTATTTCTTTTAGCTCTTGCTCTTTCCTCTGCAAAATACTTCTTTCTTTGATTTACAAGATCAAACCTTATTTCTTTGCAAATATTCTCCTTGTAACTCACTTCTTAGCATGCTTTTTGACAACTTGCATTAGCTTCAATCTTTGCTCTATTTAAAATCCCATCTTCTCTTTTGTGTAATCGCTGAGCTTCAAACTGACCTGAGCTTTTCTTTTCTTTTGTTGCTCATTTAAATATTTCTTCTTCGCAATTCTTGAGCTAAGAGTGAATACAAGTGTATTGTTTAGCCTCATCTTCTTTCTATAAGGGAATCAATCATGATTGCTTCAGCAAGGTAGCTTCCTTTGTAGAATTTGTTCTTTGACTTTTAGGAGTTTCTTCACTGATCATAGGATGCTTTTCCTTCTCTTTGGACTTTATTCTAATTAGGAAGAAGTAGACTTTTTAGCATAATAGTTACTAACTTGTTCAGTGCCAGTACTAAGTTGTTCACTAACAGTACTAAGTTTAATACTGCCAGTATTAACTCCTTCAGCAGTATTAACTTGTGCAGCACCAGCATCAACTTCTTCTTGAAAATCCAAGCTTGAGAACTACATTTCTTTCTTAGCCTCTTTTCTTCTCTTGTATCTCCTTCCCTTGTCAATAGACTTTGCTTTAAAGAGGCAACCTTGGAGAGAGTTTTGGCTGCTTCAAGAGTATTTGGACTTATGTCTTCCACTTGTTCCTCCCCTGAAGCATTTACTTTTGTTGTAGAAGGAGTAACCAATCCTTGTACTGAAGAATCTAGAGGATCATCTTGACTTTTCCTCCCTTGAGCCTCAGGTTCTTCTTCTTCTGAATCTGACAAAACCACATGTCTCTTTTTCAAAAGCCCTTCCAACTTCTTCACTTTCTTGACTAACTTCACAATAGCATTCCCCATTGTCAGCTTGGTTTGTTTGAGATCCGTTTTCCAGGCTGCATTTTGATATCAATTGAGGAACTACTTGAAGTAAGTCATCCATAGCCATTTGTCCTTGGGCCTGTTCTTGTGGGGGTGAGAAGGGTTGGTGGACAGGAGATGGCTCCTCAAAGGTGTGCTCAAATGGTTCAGGTTCAGTTTCAGGAATAGGTGTGGGTGAAGGAATGGTTGCAGGTATAGGTGTAGGTGTAGATAGGACTGGAGGAGATGATGTGGATGGTACTGGTGGTGTTGATGATGATGGTTGAGATGGAGCACAGCTCATGTTTCTTTGACCTGAATTTGGGATAGTAGCAACCCAGTAAATTAGCAGGCAATAAGGTCTTGGTGCCCTCGAAAACCCCTTTTTATGTTCATAGATTTTTTGGTAAGGCATCAAGCCAGATAAAGGTGTTTGTTTTTCGTTTGAATATTCAAAATCATTTGCAGAAAACGAGGATACATCAAAAACTTTGTCTTGCTTTTCAAATTTGCCACCATACCATCAAAAATAAGTTTTGAAAAGTTATAAACTCTATCAGTGGATAGACAAATCAAAGCAGTAGCAATATTGCTACGAATTGATCACAATCCACCACTTTTAGAGCTTTTACAATGTAAAGTATGGTGACTAAATATCTCTTGGGGTGTGAAGAACTTTTTCAAAAGTAATGTTCCATCAGTAGGATACCCCATTTGCCCCATCCCCTCAAAAAGTTCATCATTTGGCAACATAGTAATCCCTGTGGCATCTTCTAAATGAAGGGAATCTCGAATAGACGCCTCAGTGATTGTATACCCTATGGTATCAATGGTTGCATTAATTTCTAGAGATCCATCAGCTTTAGTATTGGCAGTAGCAGTCTGCCAAAACTGTTTTACAAGGGAATCATAGATAGTTGGATTAGAAGTTAAGGCATACCTGAGGTTGGAACCTCGAAGAAAATCCACTATCTCAGCAAACCCTGCACTTTCGTCAGGCTTGCGCAAAAACCCCACTTGATTGTGTTTGTCACAATACTTTAATTGGGCCATTGGACAATCGTATTAATACTTGGGGTTTGATGCGAGTGAGGTTGTAGATGCTGGTAACAGAACGCTTGACTATTTTCGTTATAAAATGAAAGGGAATTTTTACTTTACAAAAAGATAGCAATAAAAAGAGAAGTATGAAAGAGAAATCAAACTTTATCTATATATAGCTTCTCTGTGGTGCGATATTTGCGCCGTAAAAATCTCTAACGGTAACATTTAAACAGTGATAAAACAGAAGAAAGTCAAATTTCCCGCAACCAGCATTAACAATAACCTACCAGTATTAACAATTACACTACCAGACTTAATTTTGGTCAAACAGAATTAATTAAGAGTCAACCCGAATTAACTCTTTTTCAACCAGAATTAATTATGTACGAAAAATGTACAAAAGTTAAAACCTTGTCACTCCTCCCTTTCATCCATGATATGCCTGCAAAATTGGTCTAAAAACAAGAAACATGCTGCAAGAGAATTGTATAGACGAATTAATGAAACTAACTAACGATATAAACTATACTTTAACTACCAGTATTAATATGACATAACTACCAGTATTAATAGAAACTTAACTAACAGTATTAAGACTACTTAGCTACCAGAATTAAACAAACTATACAACCAAGCCTCCCCTTAAAAGTAGCTATGGGTTAATCATACCAATGCTAACCACCTAGTAATTAAACCGTGGTCATAAATGGTTTGGTAAAGGTCAGTACATTAATCTGTTGGAATTTTCTCCACACTAATGAGCTTCTTCTCATAACAATCTCTTATAAAGTGGTGACGTATCTCGATGTGCTTTGTCTTGGAATGATATACTGGGTTCTAAGCTCTTGTACCAAAGAAACTAGAGGATCTAAATCATGAGTCTTCCTCCCCTGAGCCTCTGTTTCTTCCTCCTCAGAATCAGTCAAAAGAACCCTCTTGGTCTTTCTCTTCAAAGCAACCTCCAAAGACTTTACTCTTTCCACCAAAGTGAGGATAGCCTTCCCAAAGGTCTATTTGGTTTCCTTGAGTTGCTTCTCTAAGTCATCAATCTTTGCCATTAACTAGGAAGTAGTGGCTTCTTAGCTAGGTGTATGTGGTTGTTGGTCAGTTGATGGTTGTGCAAAGGTATGCTGCATTGGTTCATGTGCAGGTGAAGGTGTAGGTGAGGGGGATGCATTGGTAGTTTCAGCAATAGGTGTAGGTGGTGCAGGTTGAGAAAAAGGTAGAATAGTTGTGGCTTCAGATGGTATAGGTTATGTTGTAGGTGGTGTTGGTGGTACCATACTAGATGATGGTTGAGGTTGAGTGACAGATGGAGCTTCCTCATCTTTTGTCAACGCCACTTTGGTCTCCATGGGGGTTATTGCAGTTTTCACACTTACAAGATCAAATTTCTTGAGTATCTCAGCTACATACTTGTCCTGAGAGATGAAGATTCCTTCTGTGTTCTGTTTGACTTGTAATCCTAAGAAAAATGTGAGTTCACCCATATAACTCATCGGAAATCTGCTTTGCATCAAGGCTTTAAACTCATCACACCAAGACTTTTTGGTAGATCTAAAAATGATATCATTAACATACACTTGAACCAGCATGATATCCTTCTTGTCCCTTTTAATAAATAAAGTCTTGTCAATCGTACCCCTCTTGTATCCATGCTTCTCTAGGAATGTTGATAGAGTAGCATACCAAGCTCTAGGAGCTTGATGCAGTCCATACAAAGCTTTGACCACCTTATAAACCTTCTTAGGGTGATCAGGATCAACAAAGCCAGGAGGTTGTGAGACATAAACCTCTTCATCTATAGTGCCATACAGAAAGGCACTTTTTACATCCATTTGGTATACTATGAACCCCATAAATGAGGCAAAGGCTAAAAATAACCTGATAGCTTCTATTCTTGCCACAGGAGCAAAAACCTCATCATAGTCAATACCTTCTTCCTGCGTGTACCCTTGGGCCACCAATCTTGCCTTATTTCTGACAACCACTCCTCTTTCATCTCTTTTATTTCTGTAGACCCATTTTGTACCAATTACCTTCATTCCGTGAGGTAGATCTACAAGAACCCATACTTGTTGCAGCTTAAACTATAACAACTCCTCTTGCATGGCTTGAACCCAACTGTCATCTTGTAGGGCTTCAGAAATCTTTTTAGGTTCCTCCTGAGATAAAAAACATTCAAACAAACAATGCTGTTGATCTTTGTGATTGTTTCTTTCTGCTTTTGAATATAGTTGAAAAGTGCATGAGCTCCTGATTTTTGCTGCACTTTGCTTCTAGTTTGCACAGCCAACTTAGGATCACCAAGTATTTGACTTTTTAGGTGAATATTGTGAATCCTAAGAGTAGGAGTAGGACTGACTTCAATTTCTGTTGGTAAGCTGTTGAAGTCAGTTATCACGCCCTCTTTATCATAAGATGCCTCATCAAAAATTCCTGTCTCAGACTTGTGAAAGATTTCGAGCTCTAGCATAGGTGAATCATTAAGATCAAGCCTACTAGTATTAACTGACTCACTGCCAGTATTAACTGAAGGAGTACTGGTAGAGTTGTTTTCAAATGCTGTCTATAAATGCTTTAGAGCAATTTCTTCCAACTCTCTTCTATAAGCTAGAATCTTAGGATTATCTTCTGAAGTGTCAGTAGAGGAAGTCTTCTTCTCTTGTTGAGGTTCTGTCAAGATCACCTCTTTATTTGAATTTATGGAAGATGTTCTTGATTCAACTTTTTCTTCAGTATTCTTTACAGCTGAAGGCACAACAATAAGCTCTACATCCTTATCTTTTTCCTCAAAAGCATTAGAATATGGAGTTTGCGAAGTACCTGCACTGTTAGTTACTTCCGGAGCACCTGCATGTGGGTTAGCTTGATTTTCCAAAGATACAGGAATATAGTTCATAGAATCAGTAAGATAGTCAATGTCAAACATCCTATATATACCTACCCTTTGACATTAGGCATTATCTTCAAGAAAATTGACATGACAGATTTACTTATACTCTTTGGTTACTAAAGTATAAACCCTATTAGTCGTTTGCTATTTAGTGAGTAACCAACTAAGAAAACCCTCATCAGATTTTCCATCAACATCCAAGCACACTAAGAGTATCCTAAAATTATAAATTGACACCCAAAAGGTCGTTATGTAGCTACATAATTGGTTTTGCCAAACAAACCTCATAAGATATTATGTTTCTTAAGGTTTATCACTCTTACCCTATTAAAGACAAAGCAAGCAGTACTAAACTGCTTCGCCCAAAAATTATTGGTAAGTAAAGTTGAGTTGTGGGTAAGGCTAGCTTGTCCTAAAGCTGCCCTAAATTATAGAGTCCTGTTCATTCTTTCAGCAACTCCATTCTGCTGTGGAGTTTTTGGCCTTGCTAATACCACTTGTTTTTTATTCCCTTTTTTTCCACAAAATTTCAAGCATAATCTCTATTCTTAAATTCATGCCATTATCTGATCTAATGATTTAACCCTATGATTAAGCTGGGTTATCAATCTGCCTAATAAATTCTAAAGAATGCCAACTAGATTCCATCCTTTAGAGGTAAGAAGAATACCAACTAAATCTGGTTACAATCATAATAATTATCAAGGATATAACTTGCATGATTAATGCTTTTTAACAGAAGTAGGTCCAAAAAGATCTCATATGCAAGGTGTGTAATGATCATAATTAATCTTTCTAATTTAGGCCTTGCAAGGAGCCCTGTGTTGTTTACCTTAAGGACAGGCAACACATGTATGTCAATTTTGAAAACCTAGAAGTATACCTCTTACAAGGTATTCCCCTTCACAAGATTTATTTAAGTTTTTTAAAATTAAAATATGAACCTAACCTCCTGTGCCACAATTTAGATTCATCACATGTGGCGTTTTTGCAACAAACAGGCATAATCTTTTGTGAGAGAAGTGTGTTCCTTCATATCAAACTGTACAGATTGTGATGTCTAGGAACCTTTAGAAGTATCTGAATTTCATCAGGCATCTTAAATCAGAAGATACAACAAGACATTCATTTTCAGTAAAAAAACCTTGTGCAGCTTATCACATATTGTAATAATGAGAAAAAGGTTTAAAATGCCCTAGTTTTCATTTTACAAAAGACACACTATCAAAATCCTAAAATTACCAACTCTTATTTCCTTTACCAGTTAGTAGCCTTTGTAACCTCCAAATGTAAGCAATCCGCCATTGAATTCTTCAAATCCTCTAGTTGATCCTTGTTTACCTGTCATGTGCCCGAGTCGATACCACTATCAAATATTACCTCAATCTATCATGTTCTTCAGTGGATGATCCTGCACATGAAAAAGAAAAAATTAGTTTCTCTTAGGGATCCAGGCCTTTTCAGGCTTGGGTCTACCTTGTGGACCTTTTGAAATCACAGTTCTAATAAAAGTTGGTCCACTGTCACAATTGGAGTTTGGTTTAGAGTTTCTCCAATTATAACCTGCTGAGGTCTTAACAGCAGATCCCTAATTTCCCTTTACAACATGAGAATGAGACATTTGTGCTGTAGTTTTTGAAAAGGGTCTTTTTACAGATGAATATGATTTAGAAAAATGCCTTCTTTGATTAAATTGATTCTTTGAGGTCTTGGTAGGTACTGGTTATCTAGATCTAACAGTATTAACATTAGAACTACCAGTATTAACTCTAGGATTAACATTTGTCCTACCAGTATTAATATTAGACTTGACAGAATTAACATTTACCCTACCAGTATTAATATTAGGCCTAACAGAATTAATTTTTGGCCTACCAGCATTCAGTTGTACTGGTTTAGGAACAAATTGATTAGCATGATTAACCCTGTTTGCATTAGTCCATACTGGTTTTGCCACCCTGTTACCAGTATTAAAAACCCTTTGTTTCTTAAACTCAGCCTCTCTTGCCATTTTCTTTTCATAATAGTCACAATCTTTGATCAAATGACTTAGGCTGCCACAAACAAAACACTTTTTCTTGATGAAAGAGTAACCTTCTCCTAGTTCTCTTTCCATCATTTTATTCCAATTCTTCCTGTTAACTTTAGGTGTTTCTTGATCTTTGATTGGTTGCCTAGGAGTTTTTATGTGTGTGACATAACTAGGTTCAACTTCTTGTAATTCAGACACAACTTTTTCATTAGTTATTACAGACTTAGACGTAGACATCTCATTTGGTACACTTATACTTTCTGATTCAGACTCAGAAGAGTGCTTAGAGGTATTTCCACAAGATCCTTCACTGTCATTTGATTGACAGGTAGAATGCTCCAGTAGAGTTGTCATCTGAGTCAGCGAAATTCAGGATTTTGAGGTCCCTTTTTTACATAAACATATAAAGAAACATCATTCCTCTTGTGGGATAGTAGTATAGTCTCCAGTTAATGTATATGGAACTCCATGAAACTATTAGTCTTTGTAAATCATTTACAAAGGTTTGTATAATAATAGTCCTTCTTCGTACACTTGAACACAGATCGATTCATTTCTTCCTCATAGCTTAAAACCTCATTGTTTGATTTTATTTCATACCCTAAGCCAACTTTACTAGTGGAACTCATACCAGAATCAATTAATTTCTAAAGGTTTTTAGAAGAATTTCCTTTTCTTTTACAGCTTTCATTCCTATTCTCCTATATCTTTTAAGCTTTTCATCTTTTGCATATATTTTATTTGCTTGAAATGTAAGTTGTTCATTTAGAGATAATTGCTGCTTTTGAAAAGTAACAATTTGAGCTTCTAATTTCTTAACAGCTAGAGTATAGGCAAGTATTTTTGCTTCTTGTTCACCTAACTGATTCATTTGTTCATCACACAGTGTTTTAAGCTTATTATATGAATCAATGCAAGTTTTAGAACATAATGATACCTCAGTGTTGTGGCACAGTGATCAATCTTTATTAACTTGGGGGGGCATGGCAAGGGCCATGTGTGTTTGCCTTATGGCAGGCAAACACATCTGTGGTCATTTTTGAAAAACCTTGGAGGTAGACCCTTATGACCAGGTTTCCCTTCACAAGTTTGTTTAGATTTTTAAAATTGATATGACCTAACCTTCTATGCCATAATTTAGATTCATCAGATGTGGCTTTAGCAATCAAACAGGCAAACTTTTGCAGGAGACTAGGTTCTCTCATGTCAAAAACTGTACATGTTGTGGTATATAGGGACCTTTAAAAGTATTGATTTTCATTAGGGTCTTACAAAGTCAGGAAGGAGCACACATGATTCAGTTTCATGTAAAAAGAAACCTTGTGGCTTTATCATATTTGTGATATTGAGAAAAGATTAAATGCCCCTAACTCTTTTACAAATGACACCACTATTTCAAAAATCTAAATTACCAATCATATTCTTCATTTACCAGATTTGTAGCCTTTGATACCTCAAAGGTAACAGTCCCCATTGAACTTCTTCAAAATCCTCCAAGTTGTCCTTGTCTACTGTCTTGTGCCATAAGAATCACTATCAATTATAACCCCATCCTACCATGTTCTTCAGTGGATGTTCCTGCACATGAAAAAGAGAAATTAGTTTCTCTTAGGGACCCAGGCCTTTGCAGGCTTGGGTCTGCCTTATGGACCATTAACATTCACAGTTTTAATAAAAGTAGGTCCACTGTTATAATTGAAGTTTGGTCTTGAGTTCCTCCAATTATTAAACTTGCTGAGGGTCTTAACCGCAGACTCCCCCCACTTCCCTTGAAAGCATTTGAAGAGCCATTTGGTGCTAGTAGTTTTGAAATGGTCTTCTACAGATGAATAATGATTTTGAAAATCCTCTTCGCTTGATTAATTTGATTCATCTGTGGTCTTTTGGGACTCACACTGTTTGAGGTCTTGTGAGGTACTGGTTGTCTAGGGTCTAACAGTATTAACTTTAGGACTAACAGTATTAACTTTAGGCAAACTAGATTATATTTGTTCTCCAAAGTATTAATTTTTGTCGTAACAGAATTAAAAAATTTGGCCTACGCATATAGTACTTGTACTGATCTAGAAAATCAATTTATTAGATGTGATTAATCCTGTTTTGCATTTTCGTCTCCTACTGGTTTTGCCACCTCCTATTACAGTATTAAACAAACCCTCTTTACTCAGCTTCCTTGCCATTGTCTTTTCTAATAGTCCACAATTTTATATAATGACTTAGCACTACCACAACCAACATTTCTTCTTTTGTAAAAGGGTAACCTTCCCCTAGTTCTCTTTCCAATCATATCATTCAATTCTTCCTATTAACTTTATGTGTTTTCTTTATCTTTGAGTGGTTGCCTAAGGAGTTTTTATGTGTGTGAAAAACACAACTTAGGTTCAACTTCTTTTGATTTGGAGCGTCACATCTTTTTATTCGTTACTTCCAACTTGACTTAGACATCTCATTTGGCTTAATTAAGCTTTCTGATTCAGTCTCAAAGATGTGCCTCAGAGGAATTTCCACAAGATCCTCACGTCATTTGATCTGACAGTCAGAATGCTCAGACGAATTGTCATCTGAGACACTAATTTCGGTTTTTGAGGAACCTTTTTACCGCCATAAAAGTACAAGTATCATCATTTTCTTTGTGGTGTAAGAGTTTAATTCCATTAAGGGATGTGTAATACACCTTAAAATCATTGGTCTTTGAAATCTACTGTCGAAGGTTTTCCTATTGAGTTCTCCTCTTTTGAACATTGATGAAAATAAAATGAATGGATAAGATGAAGCGGTTTGTTCTTTTTTTTGACCATGTTCCTTATGGAACTTTTGTCTTACCTTACTAATATAGTTTGTATGTCAATGATAATTTTAAAACTATACAATCATCAGGAAACCCGGTTGCGACCCGCCGATGTGCCCTGCGCCCGGCCCACCCGGTTTTATACCCGGCCCAATCACACCCCATAACCGATCTACCTGGCCCAATCATATTTCTTTAATCCATATTTCATACGCGTGGTGGTTGTGTCGGTACCCAAAAACACACATCAAAGACATCTCTCTTTAACATATTTATTACACGAGTTGATTTTGTTGTGGGATCGTGACGGTTGTTGAGGTTTCATTGCGGCTACTGATAAATAAGGTGATTATCACTTTTCAATTTTGCCTTTTATTTTAATAGGTGTTTCAGATTATATAAATAAATTAGGGGTTTAGGGTTCTTTAGATTTGGTTTATTGCACTTTGTAATTGAATGTGTGTTTTGGGGTAAATTAGGGGGTCAGTTAGGGTTGTTTGATTGTTGTATAGCTTATATGGATTTTGTTGCTTTGTTATGGTATTAATTATAGGATTTTGATGTCATGGCTCTTGATGGATTGGATTAACGTTGAGATTATTGGCGCTTGACAGGCCGGGATATTACGGTTGTAGCTATGACATATGAATCTACTTTTTGGCGGCATATTGTTGCTGAATGTTACACGTGACAAATAGAAATGTCGATTGTGGCAGGCCGTGATGAGTCTCAATGGCTTTCATGAAGATGAGACCATCCATATCTTGGCGGGGCGACCTATTATGGTCACAGCCACGGCGGACGTGTCCTCTTCAATATGTTGTTAGCCTGTCTGAGACTCTTATACGATCATTCGTTGATGCTTACCGCATCCTTTGGTGTTTATGCGATGATAAATGATTGCTTTATGTATGGGTTGTAAGCGGTTGCTTTATTGATGCTTCGTTGCATTTACTTATGCTTGCTATGGTGGGTGAATTTCAAAGTTATGGTTATTTGTGGTTTGCCATTTATCATACGCCATTGTCTATTTTTTGGGTGGAAGATATATCACCGTGAACGTCTAAATATGGATTAAATAACGAGCGATGATGATATTTTTCTGCATTTATGTTTGTTCGGATCGTTGTTTACGGACGCACGTATCTTGGCGGGGTAACCATGCCCGTGGTATGGTTGCAGCCATAGCGTGTGTTTGGTCCCGTTCCTACATTTGCATATCCGAGCCCCATCTTCCATTGCTTGCGTGCATTCGCTCATGCTTGCGAACACATTTTCAAAATGCAAAACGTTTTTACGATCAAACGTTTACTTAAAACGTTTCCACAAAACCTTTAAATCCAAAATGTTTAAACCCAAAACGTCTTAATCCAAACGGTTATCATAGCTTTTAAAACCAAAACTTTGAAAGAAAAAACGTTTATTTAAAACGTTTAATCAATATTTTTTTAAACCAAAACGCTTTTTTATCTCAAATTGGGCGTCTACAAAACTTTTTTAAATGTAATAAAACGTTTTCAGAACGATATTTTATTTCAAAACTAGACGTTTACAATGCTTTTGTCAAAAAGGTTTGTAGCTGCAACTCTTTGAGTAATAATACTTCAATGTCACGCAGCTTGGAAATAATGCAACAAGTGTTTGTTCTTCCTTTATCAATTTGCACAGAAAGATCTTCCAAACAGGTTTTGATATGTGTCATTGTTCCCTCGATGTTTAGTTGTACTTTGACCAGTGTTTGTGTTTTTAGTGGATTTTTGAATGGCTGGTGCACCGAGACACATTATAATAGGGGTTTGATGGCTGGCATGAGCTATAGATGTCGTGAGATAACCACTGCCCTCGATGCTGCTGGAAACACCACTGCTGCCATTCGAAAGGTAGTTTATTATTTTGAGTAAACTAATCTTCCATATGCTACTGAAAAGTTGGTATTATAGTATGAAATAGAAGTTTTTATTTGCAGGACTTCCGTAAATAAAATCAATCATGCCGACCTTTATCAAAGCCAATCCTCTATGATCATACGCGAATGAATTCACTATCACCAGTGGTTAAGCCGTTAACGTGTTAGAAGCAAGAACAAATGCTGAATTGAACTTGGATTACAACTTCACAGATTCAATAATGCAGAAAAAGGGTACTTCTAACACACATTTTATGTGAAACGCATACTATATATATATACCGTATGACACACTAGCTTTTTGCAATGTATAAGATGCAATATTGAACCAGATGATAGTTGGTTCACTTATACATTATTTATTTTGGAGCTTTTGATATGCTTTGTAGCCTATACATGTCATTCATTTAATTTTAAGTGGTGTTTGGGGCTGATTCCAAATAGTAGTGTTTACGCGGAGACTAGGTCTTTTACGGGGTGTTTGATTTGCTTACAAACTTCATTTGTTTTGGGATTAGAGGGTATAATAATTTGTTTTGGGATTGAGTCCAATCCGTATTTGTTTTGCATGTTGATAAAGTAGTTATGCAACAGCCGCAAACACGTGAGCAGGCAAACCCAATAATCTGGCCAAAAGCCCAACACAAGGCAGCTAAACTGCACAAGAATCATAACATTATTCACAACAAATTAAATTGTACAACAGTACTAGCAAATGCAGTTCATTACCAACAGGATGCACAAAAAATACAAATAGACTAATACTTCACTCAATAGTATATTAGTCATATTTTAAGGTGCCAAAATAGGAATGTAAGTTAATTACTCAAACCATGTTATTTTTTAGTATTAACATTTTATGTCGAGTAGCAATGGCAAACGGGAAAATTGATCATATGGTGTGCACTTTCAATTTTCTTTTGAAGAGAGTATGCACTTCGGCCAATGTCAACGACGAAACAATATTCATCGACTGGAGCTCCTGGAAATCACGGAAGCATGGAGTTCATTAATTACTTAATCATAATAAAAAATGTAGTCAATCTTTAAGTTCAAGGAGACGAGGCCAAAAGTCAGCTTTGCAGATCAAACGAACTACTAGGTGCATCTAAATAAATGAGTTATTTTCTAGCTCTAATTTAACAAGAGTTATTTTCTTTTATGTCAGATTTTTGTTCAAGAAGTACATATAACTGTATAACGGATCTGTTTAGCAAAAACAAAAACTATTTAAAGGGTATTAAGTGTTTGCAACTTAAATTTCGAAACTTCTGACTTTGTCTCTCTAAAGTCAAATATTGCGTATGTTACCCTTTGAACAACCCACCACACAAAATAATACACATCAGGTTTGGCCTGTATGGACAATTTAGTTCATAATTTAATAACTAAAATATGGAACAAAAGGTACTATGAAATATTACATAGAACAAGAGCTTGCAACTATATGGAAAATTCATGGATGGGATGTTGTCACCATTTTTGCATTTGGAACAAAACGTTGTTTTTTACTAGTGATTTAAGTATCAAAAATTCATAAAAAAATAAAAAAAATTACACTACAGATGCTTTTGGGAGGATATGCACTCAGCTTTAGGTGTGTCCGCCTTTGTTGGGAAAAAACCAGTTGTACCTGTATACTAAAAACAATGTTTATGATAACAACACTAACTGTGTTTTCCATCAAACCACGTGATTTTTTATATCCAAAGTTTGTAATTATGAACTTTTTGATGAGTTAAGATAACGACTTAAAGTATGTTTAAGCTGTTGACCTGAAGCGTCGATAGTAAAATCGTCATGGTGGTGTTTGGGATTGTATATATTTAGCTTATGTGTATGGCTTATAATTGAGTGCGCATTGTGTTTATAAAAGAAAGCATCTTTATAGTGTTTGTATTGCCAAGTGCTTCTTGCTTAATTTGATCAGACACCTACACACACAAATGTTATTTTACCCAATATATGTTATTATACTATTTAAAAAGTGAAATTAAGAAAAGAATGAGTGAAGCCAATATACTTACGAATGAACTAGACTTAGCGGGGGTTAACCGAGCCAAAACAAGCCAAATCAAAAGATTGATTATAAGGGAACTGGTCAAATCGGGTCACAAACATATTGAAATCACGTTTCAAAAATCTTCTTGTTGCAGCATCTTCCTAATTCTCATCTTTAATGATGACATGTCCCTATTTTCCGCCTACAATTTTACCCATATATTTTTTCTTTTTTGTTTGCAGCGTTGCTGAAACAAGGCGTACAAAGTTGCAATCAGAGATGTTAGTCGTCTAACTCTGTATGTCGGATCAAAAACGGTGAGGGATCCATTATGTTCATAACAAAGGTAAACGTCATAATATGTATTCGCATACATACCTAAGCCTTTAAATTATGACCATACTTCTCTTTATTGAAAAATTTTTCTTTCAAGATTATAACTTCTACTTTGTTTTGAGCGGGTTCTGGTTTTGGTTAGTACTAAAACTGGAACCTATATCAAATATCATAAAAGGATTGATTTTTATACCTTTTAAAAGATTTTAAATATGGGTATGCCGAGTCACTTGCACGTTTCCAAGAAGGTTTACCATACATTTATCCTTAGTATAGTCTAGGCGAGCTTCTTCAGGTATAACATTTTTTTTACACGTGCACACGATTTTCTTGCTTTCACACATACACACTTTTTGATAGCATAATTCACATGGTGCTCTTTTTCATTATGAAGTAAGAACCTAACATAAAGTCCTGCCAGTCACAAGTAGAGAGACAGAGTTTAATGTATTACTTAACTTATTTTGCATGCATTTTCCCAGCTCGGTGCTGTTTATGGTGGAACCTATATGTTGAATAAACCTGAGTGCAATGTATCCCATATTATCCTTCTATTGATTTTGTTTTCTCCGTGTTTTAAAACTAGAAAAGATGTTATTTTTCTAAGGTGAATAAATTCATTAAATATTCCATGTAGTTTGATGAAGAATGCAAGGTTTGTGGTGTCACATCAGGGTGAAACAACTAAGTGCAAGAAAGTTGTTTGCGATCCTTCCTATCTGTCTAACAAGGTAAACATCTTTTGGTACACATTAACAATGAAGCTATTTATAAGCTTCTATTAGAAGATATATAAAGCAAAACTATATCTTAGGAAAGAAAGAGAGATATTCCTTAGTCGTGAACTCTAAGTAGGCTATTAACTCTAGCAGTCTTAACCAGTCGACTTGTCTAATCTACAAGATTAAAGTATATACGAATGTTAGGCATATTGCAAGCATAGCTTGGATGTATTTTAAATATACGCAAATGCAGTTTTTTGCTACATACAATAACTTAAAGCTAAGAAAAAATATATATATTATAGATTATAGCCACTAATTAATCTTATTGATTATGGCTCCAAATCTTAAAAGAAGTTGTCTATTGTGATACCAGTTTGTTGCGCATTGAAAGGTAATGGGTCATACACCGAACACTTACGTCTTGGGTAATGGTTCGAGATAAGTAATCTAAAAAACGGGTTGAAGTACAGGTTGATTATTCAAAGTGCTTAGCACATTTTTTTTGTTTTATGTTTATGAACTTGAATGCGTATAAGTGAATTTTGTGCATAATTCCAACTTAGGGTTTAACATATGCTTTGTTTATCAATGGAGTTTGTCCAACATTTCGGTCTTTGACTGACTACGTTGAGAGTGAAATATATATCTTATTCTTATGTGCCCTGCTTGAGAATAAGACAACATGATTTGTGCTTTTCGCCTTTTTTATCGTATCAGATGTTGAATGTTATAACACCACTACTTAAATGAGCTATTTTGAGTATCTAATTTGAAACGCATGATACTTGAAGCCCACTTTCTAATCAAAATGAGTTTTATCCTCTAGCTTGAATATGTTATCAGTTTATCACCGCTCATCATGTAAATTTTAGTTTCTAATATGAACTAACTGAGCCCATTTTGGCTCTTACAGCCGTTACATGTAGGATTCACTTCAGACAGGGGTGGGAACGCAATTGACGTACATTGATTCACACGAAAAGCAGTACGCCATCATGTAAGTACGAAGGTTTATTGCATGGGTTTCTAAACTTATTATCCGAAACAAAGTGGTTGACTTATAAATAATCAATATTTGATAGGATGGATTAGCTTTAGTATAAACAAAGACTAAAAAGATGGCTTAAAACTAAAACGATCATATACTATAATTGCTTCCAAATGTATGCCAAGCACCCCCTAAATTACTTCTGATAATCATATTTTTTAGAAATGTTTATGATGATACCTGTTCTCTAATGATTAAGTCGCTTCAGATCAAACTAGACCATAAAAAATGGTTTTGACCATTCAATGCGAGAAACAAAATCAAACAAAATAACCTCATGAGCTAAAGTTGGATAACCTAATAACACTCAATTCAACTTAACATATGTCAATTTTTTTGGTAGAATTTGATTGAGTAAGGATGTTTTTTAATCCCCTGCAGGCAAAAGAAGAACTATAGGGCAAAGAAGGTTTACCAATGCCAAAATTTGAAGTGAGTGACATAGAAAGCTTGACTGGGAAATACGATACGGTAATGTGCTCAGTTTTACACCCAAGACATTCTATTATGATATGCTCAAGAGAATTGGAGAGCTTTTCCCAAGACCTTCTAAGGCAACGAGATCATATCTTCATTCAGAAGCTGATATAGAACAGGCATAGCAAAAGGTTGGATGGAAAATAAGATAGAGGGGTTTTACTACCACACAGTTTTGCTTTTCAAGAATCGTTAAAATAGAAACTGGATGGCTTAATTTTATAAATTATTACTCTTATCACTATTTGATAATGCTTATGTAATCATGTTAAGAACAAAGATAACTCTTTGTACTTCCTTTCCGTTTGTATCCGCGGTGGTTGTTCAAAAATGACTCATTCCGCCATTGACAACAACGACGCCTACCAGTCGTCCCGCAGCGGAGCGCGGGCCGACCATCTCGTTAAATTTAATGACTAAATATGAAAAAAAATTATTAAGTCATCAGTCATGTGAGAAGTTGTTTATTTTTCACTTAAAAAAATTAAAATAAAAAATGACAAAATTGAATGTCTCCACATTAAGTCATATCTTTTATCCAGTAAAGGAAAACGAAAAGTAGGGACTTTCATATTTCAAAAAAAAAGATTGTTTCCTTATTTGGAAAGATTTTCTTAATTATTATTTTAAATTATAAGTATTTTTAATAAAAAGAAGTTAAATATTTCTTTTATTGGCTATAATATTTTTAAATTCGTTTTCTTATGAAATTTGAGTAAAAACATATACGTGTCAAAAGTATAAATAAAAAAACTTAGTAGAAGCCGGAGTAATTCATGATAACTTAAAGGGTTAAAACTAAATGTAGCAAAACAAAACTAAACAACTGTTCAATGTCGATTAATTCACAATTAGTTTCACATTCGACCTATTCTTTCGATCAACCCTAAATCGACATAATACAACAATCCAAAACTAGACACTTCACCTTTATCATCATCATATACTTATCTATATGACAACTATGATGGCAGTCGAGATCGGTACCTTAGAAATCTTTCTTTAAGAAACAATACATCTTTAAAAAATATGTTAGAGGGTGGCTTCTGGCCGACCTTTCTGGAGTTTATTCCGTTTATTCTCTTATTACTGGATAAAAGATTAGTCATATGGTTAGTATTCTTTTATATTTTTTTATTAGTTTGTCAAATGTATGCTTTATTTGATTTAATTGAACTGTAGTACATTATCATAAGTTTGTTAACTGAGAGTTTAGTTAATGTTGTGAGCATATTAGATATGTCATAACGCCATAGACACTCTCATCTTATTTATACCAATGAACATGATAAATATAACTTGATGACTAATATTATCAAAGTTAAAAGAAATGTGTGTTTATATGTATTGGCATATTAGGATTAGTTTGTTAGTTAGAGAGTTTAGTTGATATTGTTAGTAGTTACAACGAGCTAAAATCTTGAGGTCGATTGCATATGTTCGGCTTTAACTAAATGGAGTTAATATGTATTATTCAGTTTTATTTCCTTATTAGTCTTCGGGTTAGTATTTGAAATACTAATGCATTGATTTAGCATGTGTGTGGATGTATTGTGTTATAGGTTTGATATAGACCACTATGTGATGGTGTGCATTAGGTTTAGTTTCCGTTGCGAGAGTATTGTGATGAGTTGGTTTGAAGTTGAGTTGTCTCAGGTGTCACCAACCACCCATGGATGATCACTTGCAGTGAAATTTTAAGAAGCAGTCATCATCAATTTTAATTGTTGTCATCATCAGGTATCGATGTATTATTGTAAGTACTACTATTAATGATCCAAGTTCTTCATGTTGGTCATGCCTAGGTGTACGTCTTAGGTGAGCACAGCTATACAACTATACGATCGAAAGAATGAGTTCGGTAAAAGAGATTTCGTTTATACTTTCAAACTATCATTATTGAGATAGAAATAGAGGATAGTGTACTTCATGTGTAAGTTTAGATGCGAGGTCTTAAACATAAAAAAACCTTAACTATGTCACACTTAAGGTAACATAGTGTACTATATTGTTTAGAAACTTACTACATTATTTAGAAACTTACTTATGTACAGGTCTCTAGGTCTCTATTAGAAAAGTGATTGAGCTTCATGGCAAGTACCTTGCATATGTAAATGGTTGTTTCATGAACCATACCCTCTTCCATAAGGTTTGTATAGTAGCTTCACTGATAAACCATCAAAGTGATGACATTGTACGTATTCTTACTATTTTCTCATTAGAAAGATTGAGTTATCAAGAAATTATGACTCAGTTGAACCTATCAGATGACGATGTTGTTAGGCTACTCCATTCTCTTTCCTGTGCAAAATATAAAAATCTTCTCAAAGATCCAAATACCAAAACAATCTATCCTACTCATACCTTCGAAGTCAACTCCAAGTTTACATATACAATTAGTATGATCAAAGTATTCAAATCTTTTTACTTTTTATGTTATAACTTACAAAGTAGTTTTATTTCTGAATAGACTAAAGGTAGCAGAATAGAGGTCAAAACAGTGTTTTTTTGGACGCGTTGACAACTTGACATGAGTTGGGTTGAGTTTACCTTGAGCTCTTTTTTCGTTGCATCAGATATGACAACAAAATTATATATCTCAAGAGTTATATTATTTTTTAAAGTAAAGCAATTTATAAGTTTTCATGCGGTAAAAACTAATGTTATCTTCTTCTTCTTTATCTATTCTGATGTGTTAGAAGTACAACATAACCCAAATCAACCCTCTCATAAGTAAATGGATCAAAAATGCCACCTCTGAGTTAGACCTACAAAGTATGATATATTCGTATTATTTATTCATAGTCTAATACAAGTTTATTTTCTTATCTTATTTAGATTCCTCTAACTCTTGTGGATGAGAAAAAAAGGTAATTGACGATGTTGACAAGGATAGGCGGTATGCAATTGAAGCTTCAATTGTACGAATCATGACGAGCAGGAAAGTGCTCGGATATCAGCACTTGGTTATGGAGTGTATTGAGCAATTGAGGCGTGTGCTGGCATCACTGGTGGTGCAGCGCCTAAGTCAAAAATGTGCAATGTTTCCATGAGAGCCAAAACAAGAGGTTTCTCCATGTACATGGAGCTGGGGATCAGAAAATGCATCTGCCATTGTAGGACGAGATCAATTAGTATCAGAACCCAAAAATACACCCATTGGATCAGAAAATTGTGGAATAGAAATGCCCTGCCCATGACTATTGGGATCTCAACACCATTATAGGTAGGATCATTATACATGTGTGCATGACCATTCATCAAACCCTTTTGAGGCACTGGATCAAGAGAAGTGAGAGGAAAATCGTCAGGAGACTTGGTAAAATTTAGAGGTTCAAAATTTTGAGAGGTGACATTTGAGTTAATGAGGCCAACATTGACAAGCAAGGTAACATACTTCCACTGCTATTCTAATAGTGAAAATAATCATCACTAAAGTAGGTTCTTCAATAACGTTGACTCATTAAACCTGCTTATAAATTTTAGCAATTTCTATACTATGATTTGAACCATAAGACTAAATTGTTTAACTTTGGAGCTTTTAAGCAGTCATAATTTAAATAAATGTTCAATTAAGTTATTTTATAAATTCCATTGAAATTGCTACTGTGATGTACAATTATAATTTAAGTTGTTCTTACAGGTGTTGCATTACAAACTAAATTCCCACAAGCACGCCAAAGAGGTACACATACATAACTTTGTGGTATTTCTCCACCCAATTAACTAGCCTCAGATCACAAATTTTTTATTTATCATTATCTTGTCTCATAGGATACTTTAGCGAAGGCAAATGATATCTTTGGCCCAAAAAGCAAGGATCTTTATACTGTATTTTGAGGGATAAATTAGCCGTAATGTTCATCTAAAAGTATTTCTATTTTTGTTTGCATAATGTGCATGGCCAAACTTTTGATCTCAAAGTGTCAAAGTATTTCTCTTATTGTTGCATTCTCGCTACAATTCTTTGTATTTGTCAGACCCCCAGACTGGGCCTGGACGGAATACGTGTTCGAGGGCGTGACGTCATAAACAATCCGAACACAAAGCAATAAAGAACGACCACTAATCCTGGACGTTTGAAAAATAGTTCTACTCGTTGCATAAAGAAAATAAATTTAAGTTTTACAACCAGTCATAAGAGAGTTAAATGTAGCGGAAGCATAACAAAGTTTGATAATGAGAACGAGTATATAAATAGATAAGTCTTGAAATTGGCGAAGTCACATAGCACATAAACTCTATTTAGCATCAACAATCAAGCCAAGCTAAGCACCTGAGAAAACATGTTTAAAACGTCAATATAATGTTGGTGAATTCATAGGTTTAAGTTAATACAAGAGTGGACCACAAGATTTCAAAACGCATGCGACTACTATAACAGATACAACATCACATAAAAAGTATTTACTGTTACGCTAAGCTTATGACATTGATGCTAATAAAGTATGGCATATCATATCATGCCACATAGTATTCCTGCCCTTAACTGGTGTCCCAAACCAAAGACCACCACAACGCATAATTGACATGACATATATATGTTTGTTCGCAGCTAATTTAGAGCCAAACTAGATAGGGGTAATTAGTCCCAATAGATCTATTTATGCATTCGCGCTCACTTAACCAATCCAATTGGCCATAGGTGACTAACGGTTTATGATAGTTCGGGCAATAGTGGTTTGTAAGCAACTTAGGCAACACATAAACATGTAAAACTCACGTAGAGAACTTGTGTCCAATTTTAAAAGCAAACAATGTTCTTACCCCAAAGTATAAAGCATTTAAAAATAGGTAAAATGTGGGGCTATGAACTCACCTTAAGCAAGTGGTGAAATCCCCAATTAAAAATCCAACTAGGAAGAAATAACCGAAAGGTCCTTACACGCAGACCTAAATACATGACCGCGTCTTAGGTAAACAAAAGAAATCGTAAACCTTATACGCACGCTTTCAAGAGAAACGACAATCCAATTTGCTTGTGCTTTTAGTTAGTTTATAAGAGTATGACTAAAAAAATTTATGAGTTTTTTCGTCAAGTCTGGCGTACATCCAAAAATTTACTACTTTTAGAAAGTTTACTATATTAGGGAAAGTTTTTTAGTTTCAGAGACGTTAAAACCGTCCCTATATTGTTAAGTTTCAATATAATCAAATGCGCCTAACCTAACCATAAATCGTTTTTAACTTCCAATCTGATCCGATAAATTTTACCAAACTTATTATTTTAGTAAATTTATCGCTTTTCCTAAAATACGTTAATGACGTCTTCAAATGAAGCTAATATATATATATATATATATATATATATGTGTGTGTGTGTGTGTGTGTGTGTGTGTGTGTGTGTTACTATATGTTTCGCTAGTGTTTAGAAAGTCCAAAAATGTCTGAAAGTGTCCGAATACCCTTTTTACTATTCACATCAGCACACTATTAATTGGGTTTTGCCGAAAAATGTTTTAAGTTTCATTTGGTTATAACTTGGCCGTTTTAAAGCCGATTTTAAAGTGCGATATGTGAAAAACTATCTATTCGAAACAATCTCTTCAAAAACTACTTTTATGCCTAATGAAAACATTTTTAGGTCGCTCAAAACCTCAAAACAAACTTGGGACAGCAAGCTCTTTTTGTTAAAAACGCAACCAAAATCCACCCAAACTTCACAATAGTGCCTAGTCTAGCCTAATCTCCGTTCACAACTAATCCACCACAAAACCACACCTAAATCTAACCTAATCCCTTCATTTTTATTGTTGCAACACTCATCAACTCTCATCTCGCCAAGAACATAATATTTGACTTAGGAAACTAAAGTAGTATTATTATTCATGAAATATTGTCTTTAAAATCTTTTAAAATTTAAAACACAACATATGGATGTATGGATCTTTAACATATAAAGAAAAATATAAGTGAATCACACAAAGTAGTTAGGGTTTGCTTACAAAAGATGATGAACATGATGGAACACAAGAGATCTTGAAAGAAAAATAGTAGATCTTGAAAACCCAAGTATAATTTCAAAACCCTAACTCTTGAATCTTGAGAAACCTTTGAAAATCAATGAACCTACACTTGGATCTACCTTAGAAACTCTTGGAAATGATCTTGGATTACTTGAATTGTGAGTAGGATCAAAGAAAATGAAACCCTAGTTGGGTGTTGTTGTGCCATGAGCAAAGAAAGAGAGAAAGAGAGATGTTAGTTTTTGTTTGGGGCTTGGAAATGAAATTGTGATATAACATAGTATTTATAGGACATGGATTAGGGTTTTAAGGTTCATAGATGCACACATGTGACCAACACACACCAAGAGTGTGTGTGGTCTTGGGTTCGGTCAAAGCTAGCCACAAGGAGGAGGGGAAAAGTTCAAGCCAACTTTGGCTCCAAGTTTAGCTCATGGCTTGGTCTTGGCTCACCAATAATAGTCCAAGTGTGTAAGAAATGGCATGCATGCAAGTCACTAGCCAACAAAGTTGTCATTTTCCTTCACATGCATGGTAAGTTTTCAAATTTTGAGTTAGTGGAGCATAAATGATTTAATTTCAAGTCCAAGCTTGTCCATAGGCTAAAATTTCATGGGTAGAGGTGAGGACATGAGCATGATCACGAAATTTTTGGACTTAGGGTATAAGATTATCGATAACTTGAGTTTACACGAAAAGATTTCGAGTTTTCGGGGTTCCGTTTGGTCAAAAACGCGAAAAACGCAATTTAAAAGATAAAACCCTAAAATTAATATCGGAAGTGATTAAAAATCACGAAACACTTAGAAAAGTTAAAATATCTCATATAAGGCCTAAATTTATTAATAACCGATGCCGGAACGCGCCCGATGACGTTTTTCAGATTTACGCGGTTTAACTTCCCGGTAAACTGTCAGATTCAAACGTAACGTATAAAAGTCAAAGATAATGATCGGAAAAGTTTAAAAATATTGACCTGGAATTTACGGGGTGTGACATAGGGTTTAACAAGATCACCATTACTTTAATCCCTAAGATAGATTATAATCAGCAAATAAGGATGCTTTATGCGGATACTTTAATTGTGACAGAATTAATGTGTCTAGGTCTTAGGATGATGTAACGCCTAAGTCTTAAGAATGATATGCCACCTCGAGAGAAGAAATCATTGCACTTAATAAATAAACCAACTTTCTAATCGGATTAATAATGGTTAATATAGTTTTCTTATATAAGGTTCGACTGCTCTTTTATCTTTTGTTAATTAGCTTGCGTGGGTAAAAGTGCCTTGAATTGATTGTAGTCACCAACCAAACCGTACCAGTCTCTCAGGCTGAAAACCCATCTTTTCTCGTTAGAATTAGGATTTAGACTGACATAAGTTTAACATAGGTTTAGAATAAAATAGAATTAACATAGAACAAATAACCAAGATATTAATTAAATTGATAGATTTAACTTCGCTTCAAGTGTTCGACACCCTACTTACCACAAAACTACTACCGATCGGGTACACTGCCCGTTAAAGTGTTGTTTTTGGTTTAGTCGGCAAAATATAAATTTAAAACTTGAATCAATAAAATATACACCACACAACGACACATCAAGTTTTTGGCACAGCTTCCGGGGAGTGAAAATCAATCTTGATTTTTATTTGATATTTTAGTTTTTAACATTAGAGTAGATCTAACCCTTAGGATTAGTATAATTTAGATTAGTGTATATTCTTGTATATTCTGTAATATTTGTATATTTGTCTTTAATTGTTTGCTTGTATATATTTAATCGTTTGCGTATTTAATTATTTTTCTTAAATACACTGGTCTGGTCGATAGTTGAATACGGCGTATCCACTTCCATCGGATACGGCGTATCCAGTTCTCTGTCTAATACATCGTATTCATTCAAACAGATTAATACGGCGTATCCACTTCCATTGGATACGGCGTATCGATCGTCTGGAACAGAAACTGAAATATTTGATTCTCGTGCAAAAATTTCTACCTTTCTTTAGAGCAAATCCTGCTGATATTTTTACCCTTGTCACAGAAAGAACTTATCAGAGCTAGTTGATTGAAGAAGGAACTACAAAAAGTCATGGCTAAACCAATTTTTGATGACATAGAAAAAGCTCCAACTGAACCAAGTCTTTCTATCACCAGTAACAATATTAAAATTGAGCTCAACAAGGAATTTTTGGTGGAACTATGAAAGAACATATATCATGGAACTCATAATGAAGATGTGGTGGAACTCATTGCTAAAGTACTTAAAATGGTTGATTTAATGTACGTTCCTGGAGTGGATTCCCATCAATTACGAATGAAAGTCTTTCCTCTCTCGTTGGACGATGATGCTAAAGAATGTTGGATTTATGAAGGAGATGGAAAAACGGCTCCAGATTCTTAATCATGCCATACAAATCTTCTATTCTATAATTCTCTTCCTTTCTTGCCTCAACTTGGACATTCAAGATCTGCACAGGGAGGTTTAAACCAATTGTCATAACTAAGGCTCGAACTTGTAGTGGCTTAGGTCTACTCTTTCGGCTCAACGCATCAGCCACCACATTCGCCTTTCTGGGTGATAACGTAACTCACAGTCGTAGTCACTTAACAGCTCTAACCATCTACGTTGTCTCATGTTCAACTCTTTCTGATCTAGAATATGTTGCAAACTCTTATGATCAGTGAACACAACGCACTTCGTGCCGTAAAGGTAATGTCTCCACATCTTGAGAGCGAACACCACAGCTCCCAATTCCAAATCATGTGTCGTGTAGTTCTTCTCATGGATTTTGAGTTGGCGGGATGCATAAGCTATGACTTTCTCCTTCTGCATCAACACTGCGCCTAATCCCTTGTGAGAAGCATCACAATATACTACGAAGTTTTCACTTCCTTCGGGCAATGCCAAAATCGGTGCACTATATAACTTTTGATTCAATGTCTGGAAAGCAGTTTCCTCCTTTTCACCCCAATTGAACTTTACACTTTTCTGAGTCAGCTTCGTCATAGGCTTGGCAATCTTGGAGAAACCTTTGATAAATCGTCGGTAGTAACCGGCAAGACCTAGAAATTGGCGAATTTTTGTTGGAGTCTTGGGTGATTCCTAATCCTTGATTGACTCAATCTTTGCAGGATCAACGTAAATGCCTTCACTATCAATCACGTGTCCAAGAAATTGTACATTCGACAGCCAAAAGTCGCACTTCGAGAACTTTACGTACAATTCTTCCTTTTTGTGCAATTCTAAAATTAGTCTAAGATATGCATCATGTTCTTCCTTGGTCTTTGAGTAGATCAAGACATCATCGATGAACACGATTACAAACTTATCTAAGTACGGTCTGCATACTCGGTTCATCAATTCCATGAACACTGCCGGCGCGTTAGACAACCTGAAAGGCATCATTTGGAACTCGTAGTGACCATAACGGGTCCTAAACGCCGTCTTTGGGATATCCTCGTCACGAACTCTGAATTGGTGATAACCAAACCTCAAGTCGATCTTCGAGTACACACTTGATCCTTGTAACTGATCAAACAAGTCGTCGATTCTCAGAAGTGGGTATCGATTCTTTACAGTAAGCTTGTTAAGTTCACGGTAGTCGATACACATCCGAAAAGAGCCGTTTTTCTTTTTGACAAACAAAATTGGAGCTCCCCAGGGTGAGGAACTTGGTCTTATAAATCCTTTGTTAGAAAGTTCTTGTAGTTGGGTGGACAATTCTTCCATTTCCGACGATGCTAATCTATACGGGGCTCGAGCTACAAGTGCATCACCTGGGACTAAGTCGATTTGGAATTCAACTTGTCGTATCGGTGGTAATCCAGGTAAGTCTTCAGGAAAGGCTTCCGAAAAGTCCCGTACAGTCGGCACGTCTTCGTGTCGCTTTTCCTTCGACTTGTCTGTGTTTTCTTTCACCGTAACCTGTGCCAGAAATAGTTGACAACCTTTCTCCATATACTTCTGGGCCTTTTCACATGATATAATGCTAAAAGTTGATTTCTTCTCCTTGTCACCTTTGTATCCTTGAACGATCAGAATTTCGTTTTCGTAAATACGCACTATCTTCTCATCACAGACAATCACTGCATGATTCTTTGCTAACCAATCCATGCCAATGATAGCGTCGAAACTACCCAAATCTATGGGCATCGGGTCGATATTAAATGGATGTCCTAACAATCCTAATGTATAGCCTCTAAGCACAGTGTTGGTTTCTGATGTTCTCCCGTCAGCTAGCTCGACAGCGTAACTAACGTCTAAGGCATAGGGTATGATATCTAGCAATGCACTAAAAGTATTTGATACGAAACTTCTATCGGCACCCGAATCAAATAACATATATGCATGATGATCGTTGAAAAGGAACGTACCCGTGACAGTGTTGGAACCTGGGTTTGCGTCACCTCCACCTAGGACATATGCTTTGCCTCTTGCATCAGGAACTCTTGCTTTGTTCCCACGCTTTTGGTTCTTGACTTTGGGAAAATCCTTCCGGTAATGTCCCTGTGCACCACACACAAAACACGTAATAACTCCCTGATTCGGCCCCGGAGTTCCTTGAGTAGGTACAGTCACAACAGATCTGCAATCCCTGGCCAGATGTCCAATCCTCTTACAGTTACGACACTTAGCAGTACACTGTCCTTCGTGGTGTAGCTTACACTTACTGCAGAAAGGAAGTGTTCCTTCATAACCATTCTTCTCATTGTTACCAGCCATATAGGCTTTAGCAACATTTTGACCTCTAGTATTCTATCGTTTGTGGGGTGGTTGTTGCCCACGGTTGTTTCCATAGTTGTTGTGCAATCTCCACTTTTTCTCTGCATTTCTTACAGCATAGCCCTTCAACTTTTGATCCATCAAGTTGTTGGCAATTCGAACAACATCTTGTAGTCTTGTGGGTTCTACAGCAATTACATTCCCTTGGATATTATCAGGAAGACCTCCAATGAATTTCTCTACCCGATCTTCCTCCTCGGGGACCATTTTGGTACACATCATGGTCAACTCTTGAAATCTTTGAGTATAAGCAGTCAAATCATTGTTCTTCACGGTTAAGTTCCACAGTCCAGTTTCCATTTTCTAAATCTCATTCCTTGGGCAATACACTTTAGTCATTAGCTTCATGAGCTCTCTCCATGACATGGAAAATGCAGCCTCAGTCCCAATAGTCCTCTTATGTAAGTTCCACCAAGTTAGTGCACTGTCCAACAGGGTGCAAGTAGCATACTTAATTTGGGACTTCTCTGGGCATTTGTTGATATGGAACATTGTTTCCATTTTCTCAAACCACCTTATCAATCCTACAACTCCTTCCGTCCCCTTAAAACTCAGTGGTTGACATTTCATGAAGTCTTGGTAGGTGCATTCTCTAGCAACAGGTCTGTCACCTCTAACATTCTCATCTGGATTCTCATTTCTACCATTTCCATTGTCGTCATCACTGCCATTTTGGCTTTGGTTTTCAGTCTCGAGAGCATTGGCGACACGGGTCGCCTCATGAGGAGCTAACGCTTCTTCCACATGTCAGTTAACGAGTTCTTCGATTGCTTTAGGGGTCATACTGGAGCGAGTGATAGTCATTGTTCTACATCACAAGACACAACCCATAGTGAGATTTTGAAACGAATACACGATTATTGATAACGATAATTTAATACATGCTATGAAATAAAATATAATTACAACACGATTGTCAGAACGAATAAATAACAATATAGATAAATAAGCGAGAGAGTCAAAACAAGCTTTTCGTTTCATGAATAAAAGAATAATTCGGTTACAACCAAAATCCAAAATAGGTACATGATCCACAATTATTTCTACTGCTAACATCTAGACCTAACCATCAGTCTAGTGTCCTACATGATCATGGTACAACTAGTCTAAGGGCGAAAACCCAAACATCTCTCAACATATGACTCCAACCTCCTAAGTCTCCCCCGAGTATCATCGCGATCCCTACGAACCTGACGAAACTCCTCCTGTGAAAGATACATGTGAAGACGAAGACTGTTCACACGATTCCTCTCGATATCCAACATAGCACGAACCTTGAGGTTCTCCAACCTCAAGCTGTCAATCCTCTTGACTACACTAACTCTCTGTCCCCTAGCTATCAACTGATCAGCCTCTAACCGTCTCTAAACAGTCTCAATCTCGACAATCCTATCAATACGAACCTCAGACATGTAATGGTAAAAGTCACCCACAACATCATTCAAGTCAATCGGCATATCCTTAAATGACCTAACATTGCCATCCCTAGTGCCAGACGAATTAGAATAATCCTCTCCAGCTGGCTTTACAATCTCCTCCTCAACTATCGGTGCAGACATCGGGTCGATACCTACCTCAATTGTGTCTCCAGCGCTAGTGTTAGCCTCATACTCTTATGTGTCATCCCTAACATCCCTAGGGTCAATCTCAACATGATCTCTAACATCATCCCTATCACCAATACCCAACTCTATATCAACCTCAGTCTCTATAGGATCAACCTCAGTCTCTATAGGATCAACCTCGGTATCCTCCTCTATGCTAGCCTCAGACGAATATGAATCTCTGAACCTCTTACAAGGTGGTAAGAGATCAGCACGGGTAGGAGCTAATGATCCCATATGTAAAACCTAAAAATCTCAATAAGAGTAAAATGACCAAAATGCCCCTAATGAAAGAAAAATGCATAAAAGTTTAAATATGCAGTGGTCTCTCTAACGAATCTCCTGATGATGATCTGTTCTGATGTAGTCGGTGAATACAAATGTAGATAAAATGAGTAGCACACCAATTACGAAATGCCTCACACACGTGGTGCCTCTCCTCAGATGGTAACACAATTGGGTGAAACATCTCTAGTCGCAGAATCCAGAATGAGCCTGAATCTGGTGCATCCAATCCTAAAGAATGAACTGGCAAAGAATCCGAAGATAAACTAGAAGAAGATAGGTGATGGTATGAAGAATGAGGTGATGCATGCCTCTATGCTAATCTACGAGCTGGTAAAGGTCCAACTCTCTTCCTCACAGTCAACAACTTACGCAGCCCATTAAGATAGGTGCGATAAGGTCGACCAAAAGGAATAGCCTCCCCGGGTCGGATAAGAATAGCTGACCGTCGACGAATCTCGGGTGGGGCAGTAACAGGAGCAATATGAAACTCAGATGATGACGATGGACGTGTTGTTACCCTGCTACTCCAACAAGCAACGGTAGCAACATAAGGGTCCTGCGATGGTGGTCCATCAGAAGAATCAGGAGCCTCAGAAGAATCGGTGCATAAGAATGATGAAATAGCTGGTAGCGGGGAAATGTGCTCTGGTAAAGACACCTCATCTGGTGAATCAGAATCAGAACCTGAATAGGGAACCAAGCCACACAATCCATTGGGTGACGCGACAAGAGTCGTCTCAACCACAGGAGCGGCAAATGAAATAACAGGAGCAATAGTAGAAGTCTCTAGAGCAACCACAGAAGTAGAAGGAATAATAGTAGGAAAATCAGAGAAATAGCAATAGCTAAGCAGCGCCATGATCTGCACAATCAAAAGTTTATATAAACTCCTTTAATGAAACCCATGAAAGGCATAAAAAAGCGATGAAATGAATGGGCAAGTTAAATATTACAATATATACATAGTCTCAAGTATATATATAATCTTATATATATATATATATATATATATATAAATATATATATATAATATATATATATAATATATATATATAGCAAGATAGACCAACACTAAGCACAGATAGAGGCACATAGGAACTTTTTTTATTATTTTTTACGACTAGGGTTATAGACGCTAGACCTTAGGTTTGTAAACGAACTGAACGTTCAGTGACCATTTCATGAACCGTTCGGTAAAAAGTTTCGTTCCATGTTCCGTTTATTTATAAAATGAACGAACATGAACATTATTGTTTGTTCGTTTAAGTTAAATTGAACGAACATGAACACACAGCACGTCGTTCATTTATGTTCGAGAACTTCCGATTTAACTTTATTAACTTCGTTTATGTCGTTTATATGTTTATTTCATATATCATATCTTTTAATTTGGTATACTTTTAAATTTGGTATGTTTTAAATACACAAACTTATAAAACATAATATTAATAATATTGATAATATTTTATGTTTTTTATGTTCATTTATGTTCGATCGTTTATGTTCGTTTAAGGTTCGTTTAGTTTCTTAATGAACGAACATAAACGAACATGAACAACCCATTTTCTTAATAAACGAACATGAACAAGAAAATTCGTCTGTTTAAGCGACCGTGTCCGTTTTATTTGTCTGGTTAAAATTAAATGATTCGATACCATGAACAAGGTCCCGTCGCATTCGTCGTTTCATTTACAGCCTTACCAGACCTAGAATATAACGCCTTGTTTCTCTATAACCTTGGCTCTGATTACCAATCTGTCACACCCCGACGGCCTGGACGGAATACGTGTAGAAGTTGTTGACGTCATAACAATTCAAAACACAAGCAATGAAAGAACGACCACTAATCACGGACTCTGAAAAAGTATACTCGTTCATAAAAGAAAATTTAATTAAGTTTTACACGGTCATATAAAGTTAAATGTATCGGAAGCATAATAAATTTGACTATGACAACGAGTATTATAAATAATAAGTCATGAAAATTTGCAAAGTCACATAGCACATAGACTCCATTTTAGCACAAGAATCAAGCCAAGATAAGCACCTGAGAAACATATTTAAAAACGTCAACATAATGTTGGTGAAATCAAAGGTTTTTAAGTTAATCCAAGATTGCACCACAATATTCAAAACGTATGCGACTATTATAATAGATACATCATCACATTAAAAGGATTTACTGTTACGTTAACTCATGACACCGGGGTTCTAATAAACATGGCATATCAATCATGCCACATAGAGTCCTGCCCTTAACTAGGTCCCAAACACAAAAGGAGCCACCACAACGCACATCGACATGACATATATCCGTTTGTTCTTCGTTAAGTGGAACCAAAGCAGATAGGGATAATTAGTCCCAATAGATCTATTTACGCATTCGCGCTCACTTAACCAATCCAATTGGCCATAGGACAAACGGTTCATTATAGTTCGGGCAATATTGGGTTAGTAGCAAAACTTAAGGCAACACATAAACATGTAATACTCACTTAAGAACTTGTGTCCAATTATTAAAAAGCAAACAATGTTCTCACCCCAAAGTATAAAGCATTTGTAAAACTGTAAAAACGTGGGGTTTTTTTTTTTTTTTTTTTTTTTTTTTTGTTTACTTTTTTTCTTTTTTTTTTTTTTATTTTTAAATGACTCACCTTAATCAAGTGGTGAATCGATAATCAACGAGGAAGGAATAAAGCCGAAAGGTCCTACACGCGACATAAATAAATGACGTGTCTTAGGTAAACGAAAGATAACAGAAACTTGTACGACACGCTTTCAAGAGAGAAGACATCCAAATGTGTTTGTGCTTTAGTTTGTTTAATAAAGTATGACTAAATAAAATTATAGAGTTTTTCGTCAAGTCTTGGCGTTTTATCCAAATATATACTTTTTAGAGAGTTCTATATTGGAAAGTTTTTAGTTTCAGACTTAAACAGTCCACTATTATTTGTTAAGTTTTTTGTATTTTCAAATGCGCTAACTAACCCATAATCCTTAACTTCCCAATACCCGATCCGCAAGTTTTATCAAACTACTATTTTAGTAACTTTATCGCTTTTCCTAAAATATGTTAATGACGTCTTCAAATGATGCTAATCTATATATATGTGTTACTATATGTTTCGCTAGAGTTTAGAAAGTCCAAAAATGTCCGAAAGTGTCCGAATACCCTTTTTAACCTATTCAACCATCACCGACTATTCATTTAGATTTTGCCGAAAAAGTTTCAAGTTTCATTGGCTATACTTGCCGTTTGTTAAGTCGATTTTAAAGTGCGATATGTGAAAAACTATCTATTCGAAACAAGCTCTTCAAAAATTACTTTTACGCCTAATGAAAACATTTTAGGTCGCTCAAAACCTCAAAACTAATCCGGATCAGCAACATGTCTTTTCATAAATACTCTCAAAAATCCTTCCAAACGCCACAATAGTGCTTATTCTAGCCTAATCCTGATCACTACCAAACAAACAAACAAAACCACACTTAATCTAACCTAATCCCTTCATTTCTATTATTGCAACACACTTTTCAACTCATCTCACCATAACTTATAAAACAACAAACATAATACTTCCATTTTTATAAAAGTTGTCAAGATACTTTGTCATTTCTTTTTAGAAAAGTAACACAAACACATGGATTCTTAAACTTGAACAATATTCATAAGAATAAAAGAGATGAAACAAGAGATGGGTCAAGGATGCTTACAAGAATGAAGAAACAAGTAGAGAATCACAAGATCTATACCCAAGATGACTAGATCTATAAAACCCACTTATAAAATTAGAAACCCTAATTTTATAATCTTGAGAAACCCTTGAAAATCAACCAAACTATACTTGGATCTACCTTATAAACCCTTGGAAATGAACTTAGAACACTTGGATCTTGAAGAGAATCAAAGATAATGAAAGCCCTAAAGAGGGTGGGTATGCCGTGGGTTTCAAGAGGGGAGAAAGAGAGATGAAAGATTTTTGTGAGGCTTGGAATGATATAAGAAACTCTTGTGTGGATATGAGATGTATTTATAGGGTGAACAATGGTTATATGGTTTTTGGCCAATAACCCCAAAGGGACCCAAATGGGTTTAAATTTTGCATCATGGTTCATCTCATAGATACTTAGTTGGTCAAAATGCAAGTCAACCTCTTACATAATGTAAGAGATCACATGAGAATGTTAAGCTAGTGAGTTTTGAATGAGAGTGACCTTTTCATAAGTCACTTTCTTCGACTAGCATGCACACATGGGTGGGCTTTCAAATAAGATGTCATTTTAATTAATTTAGGATGTATGTGATGTTTTGTTGGGGTTTAGCGTCCAACATGAACATACTCCCCCCCCCCCCCACCCACCCCAAAGGGAGGTGAACGAAATTTTTAACATTACAAAGCTTGACGGATGATAACTCGAGTTTACACAAAAAGATTTCGGGTTTCCGGGGTTCCGTTTGGTCAAAAAAGTGAAAAACGCAATTTAAAAGACAAAACCCTAAAATTAATATCGGAAGTGATTAAAAATCACGAAACACTCAAAAAAGTTAAAATATCTCATATAAGGCCTAAATTAATTAATAACCGATGTCGGGACGCGCCCGATGACGTTTTTCAGATTTACGCGGTTTAACTTCTCGGTAAACTGTCAGATTCAAACGTAACGTATAAAAGTCAAAAGTAATGATCGGAAAAGTTTAAAAAATATTTACCTGGAATTTACGGGGTGTGACATGACGTGAAAGCTATTACCACCCGAAGTTGTGTTGCTTATGATGGGCCTACGATTCCACCTACTCCTTCTCTTCTCCCGAAGGAAGTAGAACGTGAAATCGAGTCGACAAAGGACAAGGTACAAACTACAAGTTCAGAAAGTATCGTACACGTCCAACCTCTGATTGTCTAAGTTCCTATTCCGGAGCCCGAAGTTGCTCCGAAGCCTAATCCTAAACCGTCGATACCTTATCCTTCGAGGCTTAACGACCAAAAGCTCTAAGAAAAAGCTAATAATCAAATGTTGAAGTTTCTTCAAATCTTTCAAAGATTACACTTTGATATTAGCTTCGCGGATGCTCTTATTCATATGCCGAAGTTTTCTTCTACATTTAAGAGTCTTTTAAGTAATAAGGAAAAGTTATTCGAATTAGCAAGTACTCCATTAAATGAGAATTGCTCGGCGGTGCTCCTTAAGAAGTTGCCCGAAAAACTTGGAGACCCTGGCAAATTTCTCATCCCGTGTGATTTTCCGGAGCTAGATGAGTGCTTAGCCTTGGCTGATCTTGGCGCTAGCATTAATCTAATGCCTCTTTCCGTATGGAAGAAGCTTTCGCTCCCAGAACTCACTCTGACTCGCATGACACTCAAACTTGCAAACCGATCAGTTGCTATTCCGGTTGGTGTTGCCAAAGATATTTTTGTAAAAGTTGGAAAGTTTTATTTTCCGACCGACTTTGTTGTAGTTGATTACGGATGTTGAATCTCGTTCCCCTCATCCCGTCTGAGACATTCTGAGGACGGCACGAGCATTAATCGATGTACACGGTGAAGAGTTAACTCTTCGGGTCAATGATGAGGCCATTACGTTTAAATTCGAGCACACTTCGAGATACTCCCGTAATTATTATGATGAAACGGTTTATCAAGTCAATGTCAAAGACGTTACTTGTGAGGAGTATGCTCAAGAAGTGCTCGGATTTTCAGATAGTTCGACGAGTGCAGTCCCACTCCTTCGGGATCCTATCATGCTTTCTTCTTCCCCCTCGTTCACCTCCTTTTGAAGGAGGGAGATTTCATTTTGTGAAGAGACGAAACTTGGTCTTCAGTGATTCAATTCACAGGAATTGATGAAGCCGAACTTTAGACCGAAGGAAAAAAAAAAGACATCGTCTACTTGAGAAGTTATTAAACGACGACCCATCATCTCCTCTCCCTCCGAAAGAACTTCATTTTGAGGAACTTAAAATGATAAAATCTTCTATTGATGATTCTCCGGAGCTTGAGGTCAAGGATTTACCGTCTCACTTGAATACACGTTTTAGAAGGAACCGATAAATTACCCGTCATAATTTCTAAAGAATAAAAGATGAAGAAAAGGCTGCCCTTTTAAAGGTTCTTAAGTTACACAAACGGGCCATCGCATGGAAATTTTCTGACATTAAGGGCATCGACCCTCGTTTTTTGTACTCCACAAGAACTTTAATGGCAGATACATCAACCGGGGTTCAACATCAAAGAAGGGTGAATCTGAAAATTCATGAGGTTATCAAACTCCTTGATGCCGGATTGATTTACCCTATCTCCGATAGTCCGTGGGTGAGTCCCGTTCATTGTGTGCCTAAAAAGGGTGGCATGACCGTAGTTGAAAACGAAGATAATGAGTTAATTCCTACTAGGTTAGTTACGGGATGGCGCGTTTGTATTGATTACCGTAAGCTTAATGATGCTACTCGTAAAGACCATTTCCCGTTGCCTTTCATGGACCAAATGCTTGAACGTTTAGCAGGGAACGAATACTATTGCTTTTTAGATGGATTTTCTGGATATTTTCAAATTCCTATTGACCCGCAAGACCAAGAGAAGACCACCTTCACTTGCCCTTATGGGACGTTTGCCTACCGACGCATGCCTTTCGGCTTATGTAATGCTCCGGGCACGTTCCAAAGGTGCATGATGGCCATTTTCCATGACATGATCGAGGAAACAATGGAGGTCTTTATGGACGATTTCTCGGTCTTTGGGGATTCTTTCTCATCTTGCCTCTCCCATTTAGACAAAATGCTAAAAACGGTGTGAAGACACCAACTTAGTTCTAAATTGGGAGAAGTGTCATTTCATGGTTAAAGAGGGCATTGTCCTCGGCCATAAAATTTCTAAATCTAGGATTGAGGTCGACAGAGCTAAAGTTGATGTTATAGCTAAACTCCCTCATCCGACTTCCGTTAAAGGTGTTCGAAGTTTTTTAGGTCACGCCGGGTTCTATCGTCGATTTATCCAAGATTTTTCTAAAATCGCCCGGCCGATGACCCATCTTCTAGAAAAAGAAACCCCGTTTATTTTCTCAAAAGAATGTATTGAAGCGTTTAATATACTTAAAAAGAAGTTAACCGAAGCCCTGGATTTTATGATGTGCCCCCGATTGGGACCTACCATTTGAAATTATGTGCGACGCTAGTGATTATGCGGTAGGTGCAGTCTTGTGCAACTAAAGACCAAACATTCAGCCTAATACACATGCTAAGTAACACCATACGGATGCTCAAGCACATTACACACTACAAAAAAGAATTATAAGCTGCGGTGGTATGCTTTCGAGAAATTCCGTCCTTACTTAGTCCTTGTAAAAAAAACCATAGTGGTAAACAGACCACTTGGCTCTAAATAACTTCTAGCTAAGCAAGATGCTAAGCCGAGATTGCTCTGGTGGATTCTCCTACTCCAAGAATTTGATGTCATTATTCGTGATAAATAAGGAGCGGCGAATCTCGCGGCCAACCATTTATCAAGATTATAAAGTCCTCATCAAGGTGATCTCGAGAAAAAGAAAATTAATGAAACATACCTCTCGAGACCCTTAATATGAAAACCTTTTTTCATGGTGATTCTAGTAACCCCGTGGTTTGCCGCAATACAAATTACCATGCGGGAAATTTTTAGTAAATGCAATGTCGTTCCTAACAAAAGAAAAAAATTCTTTAAGGACGTTTAAGCAATATTTTTTGGACGATCCCTACTTATTAGGATTTTTGTGCGATCAAGTGATTTAGACGATGTGTTTCACGGCCAAGAAATCCGTTGATATCCAACACGGCTAACCTTAATGGACCCTCCGTGGGAACATCAGGTGCGAACTACACCGATAAGAAAGTCTATGATTCGCGTTTCTATGGCCCGACCAATTTACGCGATCCCATGCCATGGGAAGTCATGTGACCATGTCCAACGTCAAGGCAAAATCTCGCAAAAGAACAAAATGCTTGAAAAATTGCAATTCAAGGTATGCGATATCTTTGACGTATAGATAGTGCAATCGCATATTTTATAGGGTCACTATTTCCCGTCTCTTCTTCGAGGGAATCAAGTACATTCCGTGGCCGTCGACATATCTTCCTAACAATGGGTTGATACCAAAAGACGCTTACCCTACTACAATGAAGCATGTAGATTTGTCGTAAAATCTTCTTTTCTAAAATCTTCTCTTTGCACTCAAATTTTTTTGGAACTCCTCGTGCTATAATTAGTGATCGCGGTACTTATTAGCAGTATTCCCGAAAGGGAAAATGACGAATTCATAAAGTCTAGTGTTGATGATCTTGTCCTAATCCCAAAGGGAGTTTGAGGTAACATCTGATAGTGATTTAGAGTGTCATATGCCTGCTACTACACCTTTGCCCACCACTGATGTTAGGGAAGAAAATTTAGATATCAACTTACCTTTACGAGAGCATTTAGACACCCTCTCAACGGGGGATAGGGAAATAGACTTCGATCCTATTATGGACATAGAAGAACGAGAATGTTTACTAGCCGATGATCCTGTGCCTGTCCCAAGGGTATTTGATGAACCTTTAGGTGATGATACAAAACCTAGAACTTATGATGTGACTTTCTCAAACCCTCTCTTCGATTTTAATGATGATTATACCTTATGTTATGATAATCTACTCTTTGATGAGGAGTTTGAGGATATTAGTAGTCTGAACCCCCTGAGTCGACTCGAGTTATTGATGAGTCTTCCTTGCTAGTCACACCACTTCCTGATCCTAAGCAGATTTGCTTAAGGGAAGTGGAAAGATTTGATCCTTTTTTTATCCCTGACACAGTCAGGGGGAACGACGTGGGTGATGGAGAGACCTTCTTATAGATTTCCCCATATGCCATCACCCCGTCCTGCTGCATACTCACCTAATGTGGTGATGTATCGCTATTTCCATCCTCACCTCACATCAGGTGATGGATTAGACCATAGACCTAAAATGAAATAACCCTAGAGTCAAGCTAGAGACTCGAACAAAAACAAGCGCTTCTCGGGAGGCAACCCGTGTTCTCTTCTTCTTTCTATCTTTCTTAGTAATAATAATATGTAGTTTGGTAGTAGTAGTCTATTAATGAATAAGTGTGAGGGAGTACTTATTTCCTTGTTGTGTTTTGTGGGTGCCCGTTTTTGCTTGCAGGACTCCCTTTGATCTTGAAGACCTTCGTACTTGTTTTCAATCCTTCAATCACGCGATCTCCTATCATCTTCATGTTTATATCCTGGGAATCCTTATCTGATCCCATATTATATATTATTTATTTATTTTATATATATACATATTTTATATTATATATACTATATTTTATATTGTTAATTTTATATATATTATATATATATATATATATATATGTATATATATATCTTAATTTATTTTCCCTTTCACACTTGGAATTTTTTGCATTTGCCTTTTTCATTCCTAAGTGTGGGGGGGATTTCTGTCAAAATTGATCATACATGTTCCTGTCTGTGCCCCTCACAACCCCGTTTTGACCTTAGTTTTTGCTTAATTTTATGCTAAAATAATAAATAAATAAATAAATAAAATATATCTTAGTTATTGTTAGATATGTGAATAAGTAGGCCAACTAAGGATATTTTTACTTGACCGAGTATTAAACTCTAGCTTTTTCCCTTAGCTTTCTAGACTAAGCGTTTGCTAAACTTTAAAATTTTGCAAAGAACGAAAAATGATAGAGTTGAATATAAGTTAGATGCTAAGCGTGGAGTAGTTGGATCTCTTTAGAGCTCATAGAGGTTAATTGTGGCTTTTTGCTCCCACCAGCTTAATAAACGTTATATAATTGTTAAATAAATAAAGTTACTTTGGTTTTTGCGATTCTTAGTTTAAATCCCTTCGTAGAGATTCCTTCTAGTGAAAGTAAGGTACACATCGAGGTTCTGTCAGTGTTGTGGGGAAATAGGCTACCGGGTCTTGTCGGTTAGGACGCCCGATGTCTCGGTAGTTAAAAGACCACATGACTTGAAATTTGGCTATAATAATAATAAATAATAATAATGTGATAAACCGAAGCCGAAATAAGACCACTGCATCTTGTCGGTTAGGACGCCCGATGTTGCAGTCGTTTAAAGGGTGGAGGTAACAATAATAAATAATAATAATGTGATAAAAGTTTGCTGCATCTTGTCGGTTAGGACGCCCGATGTTGCAGCCTTAAAAAAGGTCAAGGAAATTTCTGGGGTCGAAATAAGACTACTTAGGACGCCCGACGTGTCAGTTGTTTAATGGACCGAAGGTTAATATTGTTGCATAATAATAATAATAAAGTCAAATTTCGACTCCGGGGTTATCTAAATAAAGCCTCCGTCTCTGGACTCGTAGTTGAGTTGTTTCAGATGAAATAAAAAGGATAACCCTTAAATCATGCGAAATTAGAACCTTAATGTGGACCTTATTCTCACCATATCGTCTCTTTAGGAAAGGATTTTAAACTATTTATGGTCTAAACCGGGCACCTTTATGATAATATAGGAGAACATAAGTTATTTGTCATCCAATAATAATAATATAATCCGTAAAGAATCTAGGAATAAGGGGGGGGGGGGGGGGGGGGGGGGGGGGGGGGGGGGGGGGGAGCGGAAAAGTGGCTAATTCGTAACACAATTAGCATTTTTAAAATAGTGTTAGCTTTCTAATCTTATATTTAATGTGAATTTCGTGTCAGGACTTGCTTTGGGATTGTGATAAAATCAAGGATGACGAAACTGCCCGTTTTTTTAAAAGCCATTTTTAAATAATTTTATTTTTTGTTCTTTTATCTTAAATTTTTATCTATTACTTGTATTAAGTGGTTTTTATTGGGGCATCCTTGTTGAAATAAATAATTTTTTGAACCTTCTTAATGGACCTTTCTGTATCTTTTTTGTTGTGATGAAGTTATTAAGTGTAAGGGGGTTGTTAATTATTTATTTACGGGCGTGTCTTTATAAAATTGGTGTGGGACAAGCAATGGCTAAGTGTGGGGGAATTTGATGTGTGCTTAAACATACATCATTTGTACCCCGGAAATCACATTAAAACGGACTAAAAATATGAAAAATACTTAATATTATTGCAAATATGTTTGGTTTGTGTTTTTATGTCTTGCATGTACTAAGGATTGAAAACAAAGCAAAAACGGGAATTATCGGGCTCGATTTGATCAAGTTTAATTATTATTCAAGATCAAGATGAAGTCGTGAAAATTTCATTAGCATGCCATTGAAAAGAGAGCTAGATTTCGTGTCCGACGATGCCTTCATCTTTTATTGGGCCGGCCCGGCACCATTTATATTGGTCGGACCGACCCATACTTATTAAAGCCAAAGAATTTAACAAACTACTTAACAATTTCACATTTGTTGTCCATACCAGCCCAACACTTAATTCGGTCCAGATGATTAAAAGTGTTTAGCTACTCGGCCCAATGATTGAAATAAAAGCCCAACAATTAAGGATGCCCGGCCCATGAAGTGATATATCAAAATTATATTGTGCTTGCAATTTGCTAGAGACGCTCGCTCACACGCACCTCGTGTTTCAAGTTGTATATATATGTAAATGCAAACAACTACAAGTGCTATCCCTCTATCTTAGTTTCAACCATCTTATCCAACCGTGGCTTGATTTAAGTGGTATCAATTGGATTATTTTCGAGGAAAGGGTAATAAAGACGCGTTTTATTAACAGATAAGATGGACACGTGTCATCACGTAATTGGTGGATCCGGCTGCTCTGACGCATTTCAGTCCGATGAAGGAAAATCAAGGCCAATGATTGGCTGCATCAAATAACGCGTTTTCTAGGCTATGACACTTTTACCCCTGGACTTTGGATATAAAATCAAACGCTCAGCTCATTTTTTGGAGTATTAGATTTAAGATTTATTTTTCACTTTCAAGCTTATTAGTTAAGGAGTAGGAGTAGATTTTGGTATAGTGTAGCTTATTTTTGGATTATTGTAAATGCTTTTATAGCTTATCTAGGCTTTCTTATAATCTACTCTCTTTTAGTTATTATGAAGATGTTAGTGTTGGATAGTGATTTGATAACTTTTCTTTTTCTATTCCTACCTATTATTCTTTTCTTTCTTTTTTTAGCCTTCTATTGCTATTTGAATGCATTTTAAGCTTATATATATTTGAAATAAGCACTTGGCTTTCATTTAATCTACCCGTTTCAATATAGTTTTCGGATAAGCTTATTAAGAGCTTATTCGATTAGCTTATTAGCTTATTTTATGTTTTATTTTTTTAGATCTAGCTTATTCAATTTAGTTTTCAAATAGATCTAGTTTTTATAAAAGTTTTTTTAAAATAGTTATTATTCTAGATCTACTGGCTTTAGCTTTTCTATTCCAAAATACTTAATATTTTGAAGTTAAAGTCTTTAGCTTATAGCTTATTCATATTGCTTAACCATTGTTTGAATTTTGATTTGGTGTATTCGATTCTACTCATGAGACGAGGAGCTTATGGTTCTTATAAACTAGTTTCACTATTAAAGTTTCAAGCTTTTTAAGTTTTTATCTAGCTTATTAGTTAGTAAAGCTCAAAACTTTATTAATTAACTATGTTGAAATAAAAAAATAATTTAAAGTCTTAAATACTTTAAAAGTATTAATTAGTGTATAAGAGCGGTGAGGTTTTAAATTTTTTTTTTATTCGCTTTGGTTCTCATCAATCGGTTATTCTTTTTTCATCTTTTTCATATTTATTTAGTAGTTAGCTTATTTAGTGATTTGATAAAAAAAATGTTTATGTTTGCTTTGTTGATTAGTACTAGCTTAATTGTTATGATTAGTGAGTTGTTTATTAGTGCTTGATAAGTGATTAGTGGATTGGAAATTAAGTGTGGACTGTAAAAAGGTTTGTTAATTAATAATCTTCGATTATTTAGATTTGTAGTTTGATTGTTTTAAAGGGCAAAATCCAGAGAAAATTTTTTAGTCAAACGACACATCTAGTAATTAATATCTTTTTAAGAAATTTTTGTCAAAATAAACCAACGTTGTGAGATAATTATCTTTTCTAAGGAAGTTAATTCGTTAAGTAAAACCTTAATTTACACTTGAGGAACTTTGCACGTCACTTAGCAAGAATATCTTTTATATAGCTCTTTTCATTTAATTGTTTAGCTTATTTGTTAATTAGTTTAATCTAGTTTAGTAGTTTTTAAAATTTAGTGTTAAATCAAAAATCAAAATTAAAAGTATTCAAGCATTAAATTGGAAACATTTTCGTGAATTTCAAATTCATCTCTCGTTGGGACACGACATCCGGAGGATCTATTATTACTTTGCCTAAAGTAATTTTTATCCGACGTGATTACTATATTATATTACTCGACTAGTCTCTTTCCGGGACGGAATTCACTGCCGAATAAACCAATTGTGTTTATGTCACCCATGTTGCCTTTAAGAATTGTTTAGACCCTAATCTAACTGGTGCATATTTGTATACTTTCCAAGCTTATGATAGAATACATGCTATGACTGTGCAGATGGGCGATCACCCGATCTTACATGATCACTTAGTCTAGATGAGTGTTGAGTGATTTTTAAATCCCCTTTTTGTGAGGGTGTTCGGATTTGATGTTTTATTAGCATAAGTTATTATGATTTATATTCTCTGAATTAAATTATGGAATTCTTTCTTTATAAATGATTCCTTCTAACCAGTTCTACTTGTGGGGAGCAAGTAGTAAGTCAGTGGGGATATTTGATATCATTAAATATTTGATACTTTGTTGTATCAAATTCCCTATCAAATTGCTTATAAACATCTCATAAATACATGAAAATGGTAATTTAATCACTTATTTATTATTTTTCAAGATGAAATCGCGCATTGTGCATGTAAAACAGAGATTTTTGACACAAAAAAACGACGCAGTTTATTGGGTTTTTAGTCTTTGCGGCGTAACGGTCCGCCAGGAATTTACGCCGTTTAATCAATTATTAATTACTCGTAAATGATATCATTAGCTGACGAAGCAATTACGGCGTGAACGTGTCACGCAGGAGTTAAGCGGTAATCAATTTATTTTAGAAATCGTTGATGTTGCTGACTAAGTGGTTTCGGCGGTAACGGTTTGATATAAATACGTCGTAACCCATTTTTTATTCTAAATGTATGGGGGAATTGTTGGTCAGAAGGTGTACGGAATGTAACGCGGATCGATGTCGTACGCCCGTTTAGTATGACTCATTCCAGGGACTTAAGTTGCACAAAAATCCCATGAAGTTTCATGGATCGAAATATGAAAACAAACAACTACGATAAGGGACTAAGATTGCCAAGTACCCAAACTTATTAATTAGTATATATATGCCTTTCATAGGGGATATATATCATTCATTCAATTATGTTCTTTTCTCTCTCTCGGCGAACGCAAAAGACGAAGGAAAAAGAGAGCAGCTACAACTTTGTGCTTGATTGGGGTATAGGAAGAACCCTTCGGGGTTCGCCACAGGATTCAACTAGAAGATCGGGAGCATTATTTCAGCATGATTTGTTACATGATTCTCAAACAATTTATAGTTTGATTTAAATCAATTATTTTTGATGATTTATTTTAATCTCGCTTTATTTGTTGTGCTTGATATTTATTATTGTTTTAATTTTGTTCTTGTCATTATTTTGTTATCATTATTCTTCGGTTATTTATTTTTGATATCTTTGTCTGACCATAGTTTTGTTGGATATCCTTTGGAACTATCGTTTACCCTTGGGTGGGAGTTTTGAGTAGTGTTGACGGTATGGTTTGATATGTTAATCCTATTTTTGATTATACAACTTTGTACTTGAGTTAGTAGGGGTACTACGGATAGGTTTCACTACCCTTATCCCTAGTTGTAAGAACTACACAAGTCTACTGCATCTATCTCTTAAACTATATTCAAAAAAGCACAAGGAACTCCTTTCAGAGAGGGTTATATAATCATGTATAGGTTAGTAGACTAGTTCTTGGAATTGTTGGTGATTAATCACTATGGAACTGGTTGCTACCCTTCATGATTTTTGGGGATTCGGGATCACAAAGGAATTAATAGGGCAGACTAATATATCTTTCTAGTCTGTCGACTTTAGAAGAAATCCTCATACTTAAAACAAGATTAGACAATTGCACTTTTAGATTCAAGATAATTAAATTAGATATTAATTAGTTAAATGGGTTCATCTTTTTATAGAGTTTTCCACTATACCAATTCCTTTGATTGATTAAACCACTTTGTAGAATATCTTAACACATATAATATATGATTCAATCTAGAGTTTTTAGAGAGAGAAAGAGGTGGTTGGATGAACACTTAGAGAGAGAAGAACAAAGAAAGAACAATTAGATTACTATGTGAGAAAATAAACAAGCAACACCCTCTCCATGTGTGGAAAGGGTATAAATACCTCAAGCTATGACCAACCATGAGCTTAGCCATGGGCTTTTCATGTGTCTTTGGCCCGGTTAGCTTACTAACATTACTTATGATTAATCTACGAGCTACGACTAACTATATTGGAAGTGACCGATACTTTTCTGTTATTTTTTAAACAATTCCCCCTCAGGAAGTCACTCAATTTACAAAGAAACTTTACTAGCATTACTACTGCTTTGACTTACAGTCTTGAACTCGTTAGTTTTTTAACTTCAATAATTAAAGTGTGATTTGTGTAGTGATCATTGACTTTAGGCTTTGACTTGTATCTTTGACTTGACATGAATGTGATCTTGAACTTCTTTGAGATCATCAACAAAGCATAATCTCTTATCATAATCTTGACATTCTTTTCCATCTTGTGATCTTGTGACTTTGGACCGACATGCTCATACTGTTCTTGATGTGATAACTTGAAAGCTTTAATGATGCATCTTTCTTGAAGTTCTTTAACTTTAACACTTCGTCGCTTCAACAAAGGCGTACCGTATCAGAGTAGCGGAAGTCTTGAAACATGTACTTGAGCTTTCATGATGTCTTTATATATGTTAGTCGAGTATGAGCATGTGGTATTGGCTTCGAACTTGTTATTTGCGGGAAACGCTTCCTCCAGGTTTTTGTGTCCTAGTAAGGCACCTCGGTTACTCGACAGTAACTATATATTCAGATTAGGTAAAATTCCTGCATCAAACGAGTTTGATCTACTTTTGTGTTAGTGATGACTATTACGATAAACAACAACTTAAATTTGGATGAAAGTTGGGCTTTCTGTCTACTTCGTCGAAAACTACGCGTTGTAACAACCACGGTTCCAACGTTATTTCAGTTTTATAAATACTGCCTGTGATCCCTCCCCCACGGTAGAATTCCAAAGAAGACAAAAGAACTTACTCTTGACGAGGGTTCGCTCGCCCGCATTTGCACCAACTCCCTAAGCCGGTTCTCATTACCTGAGCGTCTCAAAGCAGAAAAAACGGTAGTAAGTAAAGAAAAGGTGTTGAAACCCGTGGTTAAGTTTCCAGGTTCTCCTGATTAAGCCGTTTTAATTCGTTATGTTTGTTCACTTCTCTGTTAATTGTTCAGCTTTCCTAATTATGTCCAGATACCCTTTTTGTTCGAGGGCCCTCCCATGGACATAAGATTGAAAATACAATCTAGAAAATTTAGTTGGTTCGTGTGTCAAAATGCAAAACACGGTTTATTGACACACTCATCAGTTTTATTCTTTTTCAAAATTCATTCGTCAATTCATAAGCTTGGGACTTGACATCGATATCCAGTATTCACAAGTTCGATCCGTATAGATCTTACAAGTCAACCTACCAAGAAGAGCGATTGATTTGTTGTTGCCTCTCATGGCAGGATTTCCATCTTCACTGTGTGGAATACTTATTACAGTATCGACTCGGATGTTCTGACAAAAATCACAGGGATAATGCGTAGGACTTTTAATAAATATTTATTGTTTTTCATCTTGTTGGTGAATTAGCTCAAGCATATTTTTGTCAAGTTTCCTATTGAGATTTATGGATGGGTTTTTTGTTCTCTAGACTCAAATAGTGTACTTTGTTTTAGTGGTTTCAAGACGGCCTTGGAGCAGGACTGACACCTTTTTCCCAATTACCAACTAACTCGGAGTGAAAGTTATAGATTTTTGCGTGGTAATATCCGTTTTTCTGAGGATAGTGTTCTGTAGCGTGTGTCGTGGGGGGTTTAGTGGATGATAAACAGCCGGGTCGGTAAGAATGCGTTGGTCTGGATCAGGATTTGGGAGGAATAATTGTGCGGTGGGTGGCAAGTTTATGATAGTGGGGTTGGTGGTACATGTCGGGGGGCACAAGTAGCCAATAAGACTGTTGAGAGGTTATTGGCAAACTACTCATGGGAGGTCAGGGTGATGGGATTATAGGGTTGCGGTTCAGATGGGGGTAGGGGGTATTAGATGGAGGAATTAATAAGTGTATAGCAGCCATATGTATATTCCTTAGTTGGTGACTTATATAAAACTGTAATAGGTATCCGTGTATGGGTTGTGGTTTCCTGTGAGTTTCTTGCGTCCATTCACGCCTACTGTTCAGGACTATTTTCCAAGTTGATAATCTATACATTATTACTCTCTTTTTACCTTTACTCTATGGAAACTTTCTAGAACTATACTCAGTGGTATATCCTAGGATGCAGTTTGCTCCATAATCGCGTGAGTCTTCAGGACGTGGATCAAATAATTAGGATGAAGAGATTACTGCATAAATTTTACACAATAACTTATTTACACCGCGCAATAATGGTTTTTTATCATTTGTGTTTGGTGCTGTGGATACTTTCACACCTTAGGGAGTACTCATTCGTTATTAATGTTTCCATTTGATCATCTCTAATGTTCGATGCTGCGTGTTTGAGTATGAAAGGGGTGCTCTGAAGTGGGGATCATCAATAAGCGGGGGTGTGGCGAGTATATAGTGTAGGAGTGTGACTGTTATTTGATCTGGGCTGGGTGAATTGGTTTAGTTGAGGGGGGGGGGGGATGGGGGTGATAATGGTGGAGACTAACGTGTCATTTGTTTGTAGGAATGTATGAGGAGGGTTGTTTATGAAGGGGTGTGATTCGGGAGGATTTTGCTGGATGCGAGCTGCCGGTCAGGAGGGGATATAGGAGGCTATCACTTTGGTTGGGGAATTGGTTTGGTATCTACTTGGAAGACACGTTGGTCATTGGCTGTTATGAGGTTATGATATCCAGCATATGGTTGAGTATGGGATGTTTGTGGGGGGTTGGCTGGTGTGGGTATGTGGATTTGTTTTTTTTGTTGGTAAGGGTAGTCTGTAGCTTATTGTATGGCTATGGGGGTTTCTTTTTGGTATAGTCGAATCTTATCGTGCTGAATGGTCAGCTTGGGGGTTGGACTGTATAGTATGTGGTGTATATGTGGGCATATTGGGGTTGTTTTTCGCCCTCGTATTGGACAGCGTGAGTATAGTAGCGTTTATAATTGACTGGTTGGCTTGGCTAGGTGGGGGAGGGGTTGGTGAGTAGGTCGCGGGGACAGTAGGATGGGGAGGTGTGGGAAGAAAATGAATTATATTCATTCCCGGGGGGAGTTGTGAAGATGATGACGGCGGGGGGGGTTAAGAGGCGTGGGACTAGCAGAAGAGCTTGTGAGGGTGAGAGGGTAGGGGCCTATGGTATCTATCGTCTACTGTGGCAAGGTTCAGAAATTTTGGTCCGTCTTCTGTAAGTCCGTTGTATGTCAGCGTAAAGTGGAGTAGCAAATTGAGGTTGGTAAGTCGATAGGTTTCGTGGTTTGGTATGGTGTTGCGGTGTGATTAAGGGGGAGTGATCAAGGGAGGGGGGCGTCGTATGTATTGTTGGACATGGAGTGGGAGGGTGTGGGTGGGGTGCTAGGGGAAAGGGCGGGAAGTGTGGAGGGTGGGACGGGTGGTGCGGGAGGTCCTCTTCGGGTATTCGGTGTTGTAGGATGCTCGGTATACTATTGCGTCAATCGTCACAAATCGCATTAGAGGTGTTGTGAAAGGCGTTCAGCAGAGGGAGATAAGGTTCGTTTAATATGTTAGCGGGGGAATGGAGTGCGTTAATGGAGGGCTTGGGGAGTGGGCCATAAATGACTAACCTACACACATTCCCATAGCCGTCGGATTTCGGCGTCAAATCGCACCATGCAGGAGAGCCTCACAGTTCCGCGAGTATTTTATAAAGCCCGATATCATTTGAAAAAAACATTTAGTGAGAAGCTATGCTTCCGATGTCATTGTTGTCTTGTAGGACTTGGAAAGTCCAAATGCCTCCACCCTGTTCGCTCTGGTATTTGTGTATTCCACCCCCCCAAGGTAGTTTTCACTTGTTTATCGGCTACTTCCCCCACCTCCCCTCACCTACACATCTCACCCTCCCCCTCCCCCCCGCGCACCCCATTCTTCCCAATCCCCATATTTCCTCATCCCTACCTAGGACTATCCAACTTTCCTATAATACCGCCAGCACATACAGTTTCGATCCGCCTCACCTCCCCCAATATTTAATCATGTGTGGATTTACAGGCTCGTGCATTAACCCATAGACGTCTTACGTTGTTCTCTCCAATGTGAGATTCCCCATAACGCATGTTTATCATAGGAAACTTTAATAGGAACCCATATATTTGGAACCATGTCTCTTAAATGCCGAAAGATCCGTATTGTGCAGGCCTTTGTGTTTTGTAATTAGAAGTCGTGTGTAGGTCTCATTGTCGAAACGTCCTCCTTGCAGATACTTGAGATCGTTGTTGAAGAAGTAGTCAACTGGTACTTTTTGACGATTTCCACTGTCATATCTAAATGGTCAGGGGTTTTGTAAGGGCAAATGGGATAGTCTAAGCACTTCTGGATTCTCCCAATCTACTAGTTTTTCTGAAAGATCCTTGTAACTTTCTTCAATAATCATATTCCAAATCAGCATAATTGGAATGTTCGTGCCTTTTGTGAGAAGTTCTCGATTAGCGGTGTGGTCCTAACAGTGTTCTTAGTAGTTGTGTTGATTTTCAGGCTCATTAATGATGTATGCAGTGAGTCTTAGGAGTGCTCATCATTTAATCAGAGTCTTTGACGGTTTATCAGCAGAAGATGCAAGATTCATTAACCAGCTTTGAGATTGTCCTTATTGTGGAGTCTTGCCAACATTCCAATCAGGATCAGTAGGTTCTTGAGGTTTTATAGGTTTGGTGAACCAGTCACGTTTAGATGCAACCTTTTCCTTGGGTTCTTCATCATCTTTACCCAGATTCCCTTCTTGATCTTGTGACATATCTAAATCTGCAACCTCAAACTCTGGTTCATCTGATTGAACAGACTTTCCAGAAGATTTTGATTTAGATGTCTTGTCGGCATTTGGCATTGAGCCAAATGTTGATTTATCCTTTAGCTTTGGACCTTTCGCTGGTTTCTGCATCTTTGTTAGTTTCCTCTTCTTCAACCCTCGCTTTGACTTATCCCCTCCAGTCTGATCCAGCGGAAGAGGGTCTTCATCTTTATCTTTATCCTTTTCGGCTTCTCTTCGACGAATACACTTTACAGTAAGTAGAGAACAGAGAGTCTTGTCGAGATCTAAGACTTTATCAATCCTTCTAGTCATTCTTGTTGGAAACTACGAAAAGAGTCGGTCACTTCCAAAGTTGTATAGTTCTTGCTCGGTAGTTTGTTATATGATTAGTCTAGTAAGCTAGTCTGGCCCAAGGCTCATGGAAAGCCCCGTTAGGAACAGGGACGGCGATGTATGTAGGATATATACCCTCTCCATACCTTAGAGAGGGTGGTTGGTTGTTTCATTTCTCATTTCACACAAAATAATATTTTCCATGTTACTTTCTCTCTCTAGAAACCTTCCAACCCACTTCTCTCTCTAGTTCTTGTATAATATCAAAGATTACTAGTATTCTTCGATTGGTATCAAGAGCCATGGAGTGGTGTGTTTAGTTTTTTTGTTTGTCTTTTGATTTGTGTTCAAAACCTTTACAAAGAGCAAAATCTTGATTTAAAATTTTTCGGCTTAAAAACCTTTAAAGTGTCTTTTTTGTTGTTCTATAGGGTTTGTAACACTAGTTTGTACAAGATTTTTTGTAAAAAACAATCAAAATGTGGCTTTTTGAGTTTGTCAAATTTGGGTTTCGTATAGTTACAAACCGAAACTAGTCTTGTCTGTTGAACCGATACTAGAAGATCGGAAACGTGTTAACCGAACTACTTACCAAACCGAGTGGAAATCCGATCTAGTTGATTTAGTTGTAACCAAACGAGGTTGATTTTAGTTTGTAACCAAACGAGTTGTTTTAGTTTGGAACCGGGGGATAAAAAAAGGGGGGGGGGGGGGGGGGAAAAAGGGGGAAGAAAAGGGGGGCGTCTGGGGGGGGAGGGCGGGGGGAGGGGAGGTGGGGAGGGGGGGGGGTGGGGTGGGGGGGAATGGGGGGGTCGATGTGGTGGGAAAAAAAAAAAACACAAAAAAAAACACAAACAAAAAAATTGGCGGGGGGTGGGGGGAGGACAAAAACATAAAAAAAAAAAATGGTGGGGGATTGGTGGGGGGGGCGGGGCGGGAGGCGGTGGGGGAATTCAAAAAAACACAATAAAAAAAGAGACGCGGGGGGGGAGGGGGTGGGGTTCGGGAACAAAAAACTCAAAAAAAAAAGGGCGCGGGTGTTAAATTTTGTAAAATGGAGTGACCTCCCTTAGGGGGAGATTGTTGGAAACAAGAAAAGTATCGGTCACTTCCAAGTTGTAATAGTCTTAGCCCGTAGTTTGTTATATGATTAGTCTAGTAAGCTAGTCTGGCCCAAGGCCCATGGAAAGCCCGTTAAGGCCCATGGCCGGCCATGTATGTAGTATATATACCCTCTCCATGCCTTGGAGAGGGTGGTTGGTTGTTTCATTTTCTCATTTCACACATATTATTATTATCTTCCATTCCATGTTACTTTCTCTCTCTAGAAACTTTCCAACCCACTTCTCTCTCTAGTTCTTGTATAATATCAAAGATTACTAGTATTCTTCAATTGGTATCAAGAGCCATGGAGTGGTGTGTTTAGTTTTTGTGTTTGTCTTTTGATTTGTGTTCAAAACCTTTACAAAGAGCAAAATCTTGATTTAAAATTTTTCGGCTTAAAAACCTTAAAGTTGTCATTTTTCTTGTTCCTATAGGGTTAGTAACACTAGTTGTACAAGATTTTTTGCAAAAAACCAATCAAAAATGTGTCTTTTTGAGTTTTGAAAATTTGGGTTTCGTCTCAGTTACAACCGAACTAGTCTTGTCTGTTGGAACCGAACTAGAAGATCGAACGAGTTAACCGAACTAGTTAACCGAACCAGTGGAACCGATCTAGTTGATTTTAGTTGTAACCGAACGAGTTATTTTAGTTGGAACCGAACGAGTTGTTATTAGTTGGAACCGAACTAGTTGATTTTAGTTTGAACCGAACTAGTTTTCTGTAGTTGGAACCGAACGAGTTGTTATTAGTTGGAACCGAACGAGTTGTTGTTAGCTTGAACCGAACCAGACTAACCGAACAAGACCAACCGAACTAGTATTCTTCTTGAGCCGAACTAGTTTTTTTCTTGTTGAGCCGAACTAGTTTTTTCTTGTTGAGCCGAACTAGTATTTTCCTCTTGAGCCGAACTAGTTTTCTTTTGTTGAGCCGAACTAGTATTCTCCTCTTGAGCCGAACTAGTTTTCAACCAAACTAAGTTACTCCTTTTGGAACCGAACAAGATAACCGAACTAGTAAAGTTTCTTGACAACCGAACGAAGTGCAAACCGAACTAGTAACTTTTAAACCAACACCTAACAAACTCAAATTTCTAAATTTCTAAATTATACGGTTATTTCTTTGACTTGTAAAATCCCGTGAAACATTAACTTGTTTTCCCGGTTTTGTCGAGACTTGTAAAATCCCGTGTAGTTTCAAGAATTATTTCAAGACTCAACAACCACACATTCAAACATAATTTCTTTCTACCACCGATCGATCAATTAGTAATCTTTTTTATACCACGTTATCAATGACGACTCTTGCTGATAAATCACTTCTCTCGGGTGGTGACAATAAACCACCGATGCTTGAAAAATATTTGTATGATTCATGGAAAAGCAGAATGGAACTTTATATGATGAATAGACCAAATGGTAGAATGATCCTTGCTTTCATTGAGAAAGGTCCACTCGACTGGCCATCAATCACAGTGGATGGTGTAACAAGACTTAAGGAATATACTGAGCTCACCCCTGCAGAAGCCATTCAAGCTGATTGTGACATCAAAGCAATTAATATCATTCTCCAAGGCCTTCCAACAGAAATTTATGCTCTTGTGAGTCAACATCGTGTAGCCAAGGATCTTTGGGAGAAGATTAAACTGCTCATGCAAGGAACGTCGTTAACAAAGCAAGAACGAGAGTGTAAGTTGTACGATGAATTTGATAAGTTCACTTACAAGAAAGGAGAGTCGTTACACGAGTACTACTTGAGATTCACACTGCTACTCAATGATATGAACATCTACAAGATGCCACTGGAGCAATTTCAAGTTAATACCAAGTTTCTGAACACTCTTCCTGATGAATGGAGCAAATTCGTTACTGATGTTAAGTTGGTCAAAGACTTGCATACTACCAATGTTGATCAGCTTCATGCTCACTTGGAACAACATGAACGACATGCAAATGAAGTTCGTTTGATGCATGAACGTAACTCCGATCCTCTTGCTTTAGTTGCATCTCACCAAATAACACAGTCACCTTATCAAACTCATCAACACACTTACCAAAACACTCAACTTCAACCACCAGCTTCAACATATCCATCTCCACAGTATGGTTCACCTTATCAGTCTCAACAATACTCAACTCATCAATCATCAACACCTCTTTCAGTAACTTATCCATCCAATGATTTTCAATCATCAATTCACCATAATGTTTATTCTCCATCATCATCCATCCCTCAATTGGAATATCCTCCCCAAATTAACCAACAATCTGAATTTTCCCAACAAGACTCTGGTCTAATTGTTCTAGTGTTCCAGAAAGGTGATGATCCCATTGATGCCATCAATCACATGATGTCATTTTTGACTGCAGTTGTCACCTCCTGTTATCCCACTACCAATAATCAGCTGAGAAACTTGTCTAACCCTAGGCAACAAGCTACCATCAATAATGGAAGAGTTACACTACAACCAATTCAGGGGAGACAAACTTCTTTTGCTGCGGGTACTTCAAGGACTTACACTCCAGGAGCAAGTGGAAGCAATTCTGGAAAATAGAGGACGGTTATTTGCTATAACTGCAAAGGGGAAGGCCACATGTCCAGACAGTGCACCAAACCAAAGAGAAAAAGGGATGATTCATGGTTTAAGGAGAAAGTGTTGCTGGTACAAGCTCAAGCACATGGTCAAATTCTAAATGAGGAGGAACTAGCTTTTTTGGCAGATCCAGATATTCCTGAAGGTCAAAGCACACAGACTGTCATTACTCACAATGCTGCTTATCAAGCTGATGATTTGGATGCATATGACTCTGATTGTGATGAACTCAACTCTGCCAAAGTTGCTCTCATGGAGAATTTATCTCATTATGGTTCAGATGCTCTTGCTGAGGTACACAATCATGATAATATGAATAATAATGTGGCACATCAAGCTGTGCAGGTGATGCCCTCTTCTCAACAGTCAAATGTTGTGAATCATTCAAAGACTGAAATAACCAGTGATAACAATATCATTCCTTATTCTCATTCTGTGATTGAATCACAATAAGTAACTGTTTAGAATTCTAACTCCTCTGCACAACAAGATGATTTGATATTATCTATGATTGAACAGCTTAAAACCCAACTAGCTAATTGTACCAAGACCAATCTGGAAAATAAGAGTGTCAATAAAGATATAAAGAACAAGTTAAAGTTTTGAAAGAAGGACAAAATGGTGACTTAAGGAGTAAGGATAACGTTTCAGACACATGTGCACAGTCTGTAGAGATTGTTCTTCTTAAACAAACTCTTTTAAAATATTTAAAAGAAAAGGAATCTTTATTACCAACGGTTACTCTTCTAAAAAATGATTTTAAGAAAGAAGAGTCTAGGAACATTGATAGAGAAATAGCTTTAGAAAAGCAGATCAAACA
>BQNB010001529.1:92251-138082 GCA_026074375.1 Tanacetum coccineum | reverse complement strand
AAATGCATCGGGTGTGTTGCCGTATGCCAATTGGAGTATGACAGATGTGCATTTTATAATAACACTTAAACTCATTCGACCCGTAGCATCGGGTCGCACTTTAAAGAATTTAAAATGCATTGGAAGAGGATCGACAATATAAGTTTTAATACCTTCGTCTATATCTAGAAATAGTTTCCGGCTCATACGATATCTTCTTCGAAAATAGTATAACGGATACTTACAATATTCATCAAGATAGTCGGCTATCAAACGTCTTTCGGCATCCTCACGGTCACAGTGGATCGGGTTACAGGTCAAGCGAGATTGATTTTATTCTTTTTCCAACCGTTGGTTATACTCGTACGCTTGCATCATAAACCAAATGTCGGTTTCGTCATCGATCTCAGAAAAGTTGTTACGTTCTTCATCGCTTTGATTCGGATACATTGTGAAAAAATGAGATTTTTTAGAGAGAATTTTTGGATGTGTGTTAAAAATATATGAGAAAGGGGTATTTATATTGTATTGTGTAGGATTTTAAAATTTTTTTTGAAAAATTCCCGTTTATAGCCATTGGATGGCTTTTTCTGAATTTTTTTTATTTTTCGACGTTGTGGTATGCGTTGGTGTATTAACTCGTGGCATAACACCGTTGCCTTTTTGGGTTGGGCGGTATCATAACGCCGGTCCACATCAGAATAATGTCGGTGTGGGCGTCTTCATACCGTGGGCTCTTAGTCATAACTTTCTACAGTTTTCGTTAGCAAAAGTTATGATATACCAGTACATAAATCATGAAGTTTTTGCATTACTTTACGTAAATATGATACGTAGACTTCCTACATTTTATATTTGTAGTTGTCTCTTATTAGCCACGTTATTTATTTTAGTCATCTTACTGTGGCCAAACTTCATGCCGTAAACTATCCTCTGCAAATGTCTTGATTCCGACCTTTAGCTAATCTCAAGTGAACTAATTTTGAACTCTTTGATCTCCACTCTTTGGCAACATGCTTAAAATTGGTAACTAATACACAAAAAAGGGTACAAACATATAGCCAATATAATTAGAAATATATATAATCATTCTTTCAAATATGATTGTGGCTAATAAGTCAAAATAGTTTGATGGTCATGGTCAAGCATAGCGAATGAGAGGGATAGCACTAATGTACCACTTCGAGATCTGTTATACACATGAAAATCGCATGTGCATCCAAGATTCCATGAATTATTGATAACAGAGGTGATTTGCACAGTTTTTAAATTGATTGGCACACTCAAAAATATGCGTGTCGTGACTATTATACCTTTAATATTAACACACTCTACCAAGTGGTGTAGGGATATAAATGTCAAAACAAATTTAATTTGAGTGTGTCAATCAATTTAAAGAGTGTGCAAATCACCACTCATTATCTAATCATTATATTCAAGGTTTTGTGCATTTTGAGTATAAATGCATGTGATTATTGGTTGGTAATGCATTCTGCGCGAAATAATTAAAAAAAATCATATTTTCACGACAATAGTTTTGTTAATAACAACTTGTAGTGAATCTAAATTACTTTATAATGTATCTGAGACTTTTTATAAAAGAAAGTCTTAAAAATATTAAGATATACATTATCATAAAAGAATGTTTTAAAAAATTGAGTTAATAATTAAATTCTACAATATACTAATTACTTTATAATATAAATTAATGAGGGATTTGGCGGCTGCACGTTGCTACGAAGCTTTTTGTATATTGTCTATAAATATCTGATAATTTTGTCTGGTATATATTTAATAACATTTTGAGTCTAAAAAATATAAGGCGAACACAAAGACTATAACTAACAAATAAATTTTAACCAAAAATAACTCATGAATTCATAATCAAAATGCAAGAGGAAAGCATAATATAAAATACATACACTTTAGAAATGAAACAATAAGATCTCTAAATAGCACTACAACGAACACAACATATTTTGCTCTATGTATACACCATAACCTTCGAAACTGTGGTCTTTGTTGTATGACTCAGAACAGCAGCATCTGCGTATTCTTGAACTTGGGATATTCGTATGATGTTGTCATGTAGAACTGTACCAAAGACATAGTCCATTTTGTATTTAAATTATGCAAGGTATGTTAACTAAATGTGCTAATGTTGGTGTGAGGATGTGAAGATAGCAATACTTTGTCACCAAGAATTAGGTACCACAATCTTGCCATTAAAGTGTTGCTATATATGCTTGATATTGATATAGAATACTCATATCGATTTTTCTCCACGTCCTCACACGAACGTTAGCACATTCACTTAACATACCTTGCATAATCTAAATACAAAAATGAAGTATGCTTCAGTAAAAATGAATCAATAGCATACCTAAACAAACGAATGCTATGATGTACAATCCGCAACTTTCTTCAAAGAAGCGAGCAAGGAGAACACCAGCTCCCAAAATTAAAAAAAGGCACGAAAACAGCTTTATCCGGTGACGTAACTTTTCTTTCCAATTCTTGAACATAGGATTATTCATATGATGTTGTCATACAGAATCATGCCTGAGACACAGTCCATTTTGTATTTAGATTATGCATGATAGGTAAAATGGATGTCCTAGTATTAGGGTAAGGAGCATGAAAAAAATCAATACGAATATTCTCTAGCACGCATATATAGCAATACTTTGCCATCAAGAAAAAAATTCACAAACATCACACAGAACATTTATATCGATTTTTTTCCACATCCTCACACCAACATTAGCACATTCACTTAACTTACCTTAAATAAACTCAATACAATTTTTTTTGGTAAAGGATTTCCCTGGTAAATTTTATTACGCCAAAAAACATTTAAGTACAAGGGATGAGGGTGAGTTTCACATCTCCGCCCGTTACATGGGCAAAACTACATCCTAAAAGGAAGGTACACAAAATGACTAGATAAAAGAAACAAAATTTTATTTCTTCTTGTGACCTCGAACACGGATATCCAGATTATCGCATATAGCTTGAAGCTCATGAGAAAGATCTTGGCCTTCATACATATCATCATCAGCGCGAGTATGAGCCATCAGCCATAGTCACCATTTACCATACGTGGAATCCCCTCCATTTTTCCAGCAAACTTTGAGTGCCAACACATTCCCATTTCATATGACATAGAACTGGCCATATCATTTATCAACAGATTCAACCAATCCTCTTCATCACTCTCATATTCACCCGAAAAACCACCTTCTTCAAAGATTACCAGAGCTTTATCCACAAGAAACTTGCCCACTAGTAAAGGCAAATCTTCAAACTTCCTGATTTCTCAATAATAAGTAGTACCAAAAGTAAACTAATAGCGACAATTCATAAAAGTAGATCCACTTGGAAGTAGCCCCGTTATTTACCACATTAGTAGTCCCCCTACATTGTTGATAGCCAAACTACACATCATATCGACCGAATAAGAACATCAAATGGATTTGAATGACTAACACCATCAATTGTAGGTTCAGACATAAGACCTTTTTTATATAACCACTCTGAAACTAGAAGTAGACTTTTAGAACAACGATATTTTTCTGGGTTGAAAAACCTATTTTTCTGACCAACCGGACACGCCTCGAGAAGTTTTGACAGGCGATCTTCACTGCCTTCTTTTCACCACACCTGTATTCTTTCGGACATGTCCTCATGGAATATGTGTCCAAAAACCTTACAAAGACGAACACCTAAGGTTTTCAACTCATAATAAACAAGTAACATTACATGTATAATCACCCTTCCACATCAGCTCGAAATTCTATCATAACTCTACATTGCTCGACCTTACCAAATTGCATGGCACATATCAGATGATATAAGATCAAGCATTAAAAGAAGTACCAACTTAGTACAAGACACTCAAACCATCCTCGCTGGAAGGGCGGTAACGGATGTACATCCATAGAGTTTAACCTAAAACGGAACATACTGACATAATCTTCCTTCATATGTTCTCATTCATGCCATTTATTCAGGATAAGCGTGTATTCCCATGAACAATAGAACCATCTCTCAAGCATAGCATCTAAGTCCGTTCATGAAGCTAAATTGAAAGAAGAAAAATCGGTAACGAGCTTGAACATTGAGCGTAACCAGCCCATAATTTACCCAAATCATTCCGACATATATATCAACAAACAGGGTATGCACCTTCTTCCCAAAGAAAAACCAATAAAGCATGTAGTAAGCAAATCGTTCACTACTAGCACGAATAGAATCCACACAAACACGTACATCAGCCCATTACCCCCGTTTGTAAAACAAAGTACAACATTCACTTTCCTCCCACTGGTTTACTAGTAATACTTAGCATAAGCAAGAACTTAGCCGAGAGACATGTACCCAGCCGTAGTAGTAACCGTCGTAGTTAATGTTTGAAAAATTCCGGAAACTGTGTTTCTTCCTGAGATACATCAATAACGTCTATTATATAGCAACATTTATCCCATGTATTAACCCATTTGTCTATTATTACAAATAAATGTTACATTAATCGTGTAGGTATTTTGAGAATTGCGGCTACTTGAGGACAAGTAGGATTCAAGTGGGGGGATATTTGATGACATCAAATAACGTCTATTTTATAGCATCATTTATCCCATGTTATTAACCCATTTTGTATAGTTATTGTAAAGAATTGTTACTTAATCGTTTATATTTAAGAATTGCAGTAATTATGGAGTACTTGGTGAATATTAGCAAAAAGCGTGCATTCTAAAGCTTAAACGAAGATATTTTGAAGATTAATGATTCTGACAACCAATGCGCCGTATCCATTAAGGAAGATACAACGTATTCGTACATGCACTCACCGAAGACCACAAAGGAATGAAGCTCAATATGCCATATCCAAAAGATGTCAATACGCCGTATTGAAGATATAGTAATAAAATATTTTAGAAGATATCAAACGTGGTCCTTACTCCAAGAAATCTCCAATACATCGTATCCCACATCGCTCGATACGGTGTATCGATCAATTTCCAGACCATATAAATAGACGACCCTAAACTTAGTTTTAGGTATGCAAGTGAATTCCTAAACCACCAAGTCGACCAAGAGACGAATAAAGGAGCATAGAAGGTCAGAAAAGAGCCTCAAGATCATAGGAAAACTCTTGTAATCTTCGACCAACCGAATACGCGTTCGATTAAGGTTTCTTTATTTTAATCGTTCATATATTAAACCGTGTGTATTTTTACAATAACTATCGGCTGATACCTTTAGGTATCAGCCATGTTTATGAAGATCTAATATTTAGTTTGTTTATCTTGATTGCTTAATTTACCGTTGATTGTTGTTTATGTTTATTAATTTATATTCGTTTACATGCTTAAGTATGCGACCTATCATTCAACTGCGTCTAGTCTTACATATTTAATGCGTTGCAACTTTGGTGTTGTTTGGGCGTAGGCTAAGAGTCCGGGATAGCTCTCCATATTGCAATTTAAATATCTAAAATCATAGGATCACAAATATTAACCTATCTTTGCCCTTTGATTGTGAGCTTAGTAGAGCCATAAGGTGACCTTGGTACCAACGAGTACGTTCTAATTAATTGGAAAGGACTCGGACAGTGGAATACTAGTATATAAAGAGCTGTTAAGCAGTAAGTGGGTAAAGTCTCCATGAGCTAGGGTTTAGTAAGAGCACCATTATTAATCTCCTAAGATAGATTATAATCAACAAATGCTTGCTTTATGCGGATGCGTCTAATTGTGATAGGATTAGCGTGTCTAGGTCTTAGGAAGAAGTACCGCCTTAGTCTAGGAATGATATGCCCCTTCGAGATAAGACAATCATTGCACTAAATAAACAAACCTCTGTTTCATCGGATTATTCATGGTAGATACGTTTTTATTACATTAGTTCTCGACCGCTTCTCTATCGTTTGTTTGTCTTCTTGTGTGTGTTTATTGCTTTACTTGTCATCAAAACCTTAGGTTAGATACACAAAACCGTGCCAGTCTCTCAAGCTGAAACCCCCCCTTTTGCATTAGTTTTAGGTTTAACTTAGATAACTAAAATACTAATAGATTAGATATTAACGCTCTCGCTCTTAGTGATCGACACCATACTTACCATGAAACTCCATCTGACCGGGTACACTGCCCGTTAAAGTGTTGTTTTTAGGTATAGTCGGCCTAAAATAAATAGTAAAACCTGATACATAAATAACACCTACACAACGACACATCAAGTTTTTGGCGCCGCTGCCGGGTAGTAGAGTTGTTTAATTCTTATTTTTTAGTGTTTTAGTTTAGTTTAGATTTAATTCAGATTAATTTGCATATTTGTGTGTTTGATTTATGCATTGTATAGTTTGCATATTGTGTGTTTTTGTCCATTTTTACAGTTCATTGTAACCTTCTGAGTCGAATACTCAATACGGTGTATTCATTTTCTTGGATACGGCGTATAAAATTTTTCAAACCAATATATCATCAATACGGCGTATTCTGTTCACTGAATACGGCGTATTAAGCTATTTGACAGATTTCTTTCCTAGCAAATTTATTACAGGTTAAAATGGACGACCCCAATATTACTATGGAAGAGTATATCAGGCTTGAGGAATAAAAGGCTCGAAAACGTAGTAAGGTGTTTAACTTGGAAACCGCTAGGTATGGTAAGATCTAGTATGATGAAGACGTTCACGACCTCAGATCTGTTGAAACTGAATTCCCAGCTATAGCTTTTAATGACCATATATCATCTAAAAACACTTTCTTGTGAACCCACGGTAAGTTCTCTTAACAATGAAATTGACTTTAGAGTTTCGTTCGACGATTCCGACGATGAAGATTACACAGTAATTTTTGACAAAACCCCGTTTTCTTACAAAATAATTTCTGTCAATGATTTGAAAACGGATTCAGAAAATGATAATGAAAAATTCAATATGCCTTCGTTCCTATCACCCGAGCCTACGGTCAGTTGTTTTGATGATTTAAACTTCTTTAAAGATTTTGAGAATGAATTTCCAGCCATTGTTTACAATAATGCTCAAACATCTAAATTAGATTTATTAACTGAACTGATTTTAAACCCTTAACATATCGATGAATTTAATTAAAAAGATGAAACATCATTGTCCGAATGTGATGAAGAGGAACAAAACGTTTTAAACTTTAATGATCTATTTCCTTTTAACGTAATTTATCCCAATGATTCAAAATCGGATAAGGACAAAGATGAAGATAAAGTCAATATTAAACACTCTTCGAGGGATTTATCTATCAAACCGTTACCTGATGTAATAAATACCGATTATGGTGCCTATGCACATGGGTCAAATAAGCTTTTAGAAACAAGTCATGATACATCTAATAAAATTTTCAAAACTAAAACTTTTATCAAAGGATTAAATTTTAATATCACGACTTGGAATCATCTTAACAAAGGGATGCCATTCATTTTCCTAATCAAGAATTTGTATGTGCCATTTGGCATCCCGTTCGACCCCAAATTGTTTTATAAGGATGGGATTAAATTGGGGCAAGTCTAACTTAAAGACTTTTCTGTAAACAGAAGTGCTTGTCGAGAGACAACCCAAAATGTGTTTTCAATTTTTATCGAGTCTGTCTTCCTAGAATGTCTCTACGGCGTATCCAAACCCCATGGATACGGCGTATTAGCCTTTTGGATGTTATACAGTCTTTATTTTCAGCACAGTCTATACGGCGTATTAATTAAATGAATACAACGTATACATGTATCAATACGGCATATCCTGAGGAATGGATATGGTGTATCGACTTCCTGTATAGTTTTAGGTATGTATTTTAAGTCTAACCAAATGAATACACTGAGATAGAATTACAATTGTTTTCTGAGAATTTATACAGGACCTCGTGAAAGAAATATCAACGAATATTGGTGGAGAATTTACAAATCTAGAGATCTTGAAGTGTTGGAGTCTTGAAACTTCAAGGCAGCTGTTCAACACACAATCTTCCTCAATAAATTTACATGGAGAATCCCTACCGAGAAAATATCAGGGGAGTTTCTCATTCTAATTCTTTTTAATTCATGTATTTAATGTTTTATCTATACAACGAGGACGTTGTAAAATTCAAGTGGGGGGGATGGAATTAGAATGTTTAGTTGTCCTAATTTTCATAATAAAATGCTTAAATTATGCTCAAATTTAAAAAAATTTCAAGCATACTTTTGTGAAATTACTTGATACATAACCCGCACACAATAACCCTTGTTAGATATTATGAGGATTTAACCTTATCCGTTTCCAAATGTTTACCTAAATTCTACAAAATATGAGTGTGCCGGTGATGTTGTAGACTTTAGAACTTGGGTTGGTATATCTATTCGAGACCGCAGTGATAAGTATTATAGATTTAGATGGAGTAACTTGTTTAAATTATTAAATTTTAGGATTACACCCAAAACGCCTTTACATGTTGCTTATTAACTAACTACACTGGTTAGTTAACCCCCGTATAAACACTTTGTTTACTCTTACTTTAAGAGTAAGATACCCCTAGAACAACCCGTAGAGCCATTCCTTTAGGAATACACCAATTATTTGTTTCGTTACACCTTTACACCTTAGCCTACCATGTTAGATTAGGTTTATTTTACAGTTGCTAGTTGCTTAAAGTGTAAAGTTTGTATTTCCCGAGTCTTGTGTCATTTTCTATCTTTGGTGCGGTTGGAAATTTGCACATTGCAAATGGGAATGTATATTATAGTCAAAACTCATGTGATTTTACTACCATCACAATTAATGGTGAGTTCGAAGAACGAAGGAACTATTGTTGATCCTAATAGAATAGATCTTGCTTAGCTTGTATAAGGCTAAGTTGTATTGAATAAATTCAAAACAACTATGATAGAAACCTTGATTGTGAATATCAAAGACTATACGGAATCTAGTCAATGAGACTAAGAATTTCAATGAAATAGTAATGAATAAGATTAATAACAAAACAGTTTACCAAACTTTCAGCCTCAATATAATACGAACACTCTTAATAGTGTTAGGGTTACAAAACCTTGAAGCTAATTGATATCAAAAGATTTCTAGATATCTAACTCTATGCCCTACGACCTCCTTTTATACACCAAGGAGTCCTAACCGGCTTACAATATTTTCCTAAGTTATCATGATCTTCTAAACAAATAACTTATACGTATCTTTTACAAAAATATCTCATACTTATCACATAAGCGATCTTTATCTTTTCTCTGATAAGTCTTTGATCTCTTCTCTGTCAGCATAAACTCTTCCAGCAGTTGTAATCTTTAAGCAGTTGTAACTTTCACACCAACAATAGTAACTTTTGTACCAGCAGCACTAACTGTGTACAAGAAGCATTAACTACTTAGAAAGTTTTCTTTAATCTTCATTAGCAGTACTAAGTTACACTAGCAGTAGTAATTTGCAATAGTAACATATACTAGTAGTAGTAACTTATACTAGTAGTAGTAACTAGCAATACTAATATACACTAACAGTAGTAACTTACAGTAGCAGTAGTAACTAGAAGTACTAACTACTTAACATATTTTTAATTAAGATTACTAACAGCACTAATTTATACTTATCAGCAGTAACTAATACCTTAACAGTCTTAACTTCCACTTAGCAGTAGTAACTTCCAAACAACATCAAGAGGCTTTTAATCCCAACAACTATCGAAGGAATTATTCGGAATTATTAAGATCGTGAAGATGGTGAAACTACTCCGGGTTTCGTATATAGTTAGACTGCAAAAAAAAATCAAAAAAATGAGAAAAATTGTAACAAAAAAGAAGGAAAGTTTGAAGATAATCGTTTCGCAAAGAGCATTACCGTAGGAATTACATGAAGGATCGATTATTCGTTGATACGCAACAAAAATCAACGATGTAGAGTATTGTACAAAGTGGAAGATATCGCCACTTACCTTGTAGAGTATGTAAAGTTTGGGATAATTGGGAAGTTGACCGTTACGGGAACACCAACTTAGGTTGTTGTTTTTTATCTATGATCAAGACGTTGTAAATAGTCGTATCTTTATCATGATAATGGTCGGAAAAAAGTGTCTAGCAACTTGTATCTTAGTCTTAATCTATTTGGTTCTTGATTTTTATTTAACAACAATTTACTTCCCTCTCACCTAATGATTAGCCGCTGGTTTTATGCGAATGAGGATGTGATCGAGTATGCATGTCTATTCCGTCGTTACAGCCATGTATGCATGTCTCAGCTGCCTCGTTGGTTTACGACTTTTGGTGAAAGTTAGATGGTTCCTACCCTATATCATTTTTCATCCTAACCGTTGGTTAAATTCGAATGGGGATGTGATCAAACACACATGTCTATTCCGTCGTTACGGCCATGTATGTGTGCTTCAACTACCTTGTTGGAGTGGTACTTCTGGTGACAGATTGTAGAATGATCAACCGTAAGCCTTTCCATTCAAAAAACCCATATTTACCTTTGTTTCTTGATTTTTATTTAGTCTTAATCTATTTGTATATTAGTCTTAATCTAATAAGACTAAATAAAAACCCATATTTATCTTTATAAACTTGTTACTCCTTGGCTTTAGTTGTGGAGATGTGTATCCTTGCCAAGCTTATGATAGAATATTCGTCACGATCGAGCAATTGAGCGAATTAGTTACATGTTACCACATAGATTAGTTGAGTGATTTGAGTGTTTTCATCTTCCTATTTCGTGAGGTGTTTAGTTGTGTACTTGTAATAGATCAAATAAATGCTTTAAACGGAAAATATCTTTAGGGATACATTTTATAAACTTTTAAAGGCTACTTGAGGACAAGTAGGATTTAAATGGGGGGATATTTGATGACATCAAATAACGTCTATTTTATAGCATCATTTATCCTATGTTATTAACCCATTTTGTATAGTTATTGCAAAGAATTATTACTTAATCGTTTATATTTAAGAATCGCAGTATTTATGGAGTACTTGGTGAATATTAGCAAAAGGTGCGCATTTTGAAGCTTAAACAAAGATATTTTGAAGATTAATGATTCTGAAAAACCAATATGACGTATCCATTAAGGAAGATACGGCGTATCCGTGCCTGCACTCACCAAAGACCACAAAGGAATGAAGCTCAATATGCCGTATCCAGAAGATGTCAATACGCCATATCGAAGATATAGTAATAAAATATTCTAGAAGATATCAAACGTAGTCCTTACTCCAAGAAATCCCCAATACGCCGTATCCCACATCGCTCGATACGGCGTATCGATTAATTTCCAGACCATATAAATAGATGACCCTAAACTCAGTTTTAGGTATGCAAGTGAATTCCTAAACCACCAAATCAACCAAGAGACGAATAAAGAAGCATAGAAGGTCAGAAAAGAGCCTCAAGATCATAGGAAAACTCTTGTAATCTTCGCGCAACCGTATACGCGTTCGATTAAGGTTTCTTTATTTTAATCGTTCATAGATCAAACCGTGTGTATTTTTACAATGACTATCGGCTGATACCTTTAGGTATCAGCCATGTTTATAAAGATCTAATGTTTGGTTTGTTTATCTTGATTGCTTAATTTATCGTTGATTGCTGTTTATGTTTATCAATTTATATTCGTTTACGTGCTTAAGTATGTGACCTATCATTCAACTGGGTCTAGTCTCACATATTTAATGCGTTGCAACTTCGGTGTTGTTTGGGCATAGACTAAGAGTCCGGGATAGCTCTCCATATTGCAATTTAAATATCTAGAATCATAGGATCACAAATATTGACCTATCTTTGCCTTTTGATTGTGAGCTTAGTTGAGCCATAAGGTGACCTTGGTACTAACGAGTACGTTCTAATCAATTGGAAAGGACTCAGACAATAGACTACTAGTATATAAAGAGCCATTAAGCAGTAAGTGGGTAAAGTCTCCATGAGCTAGGATTTAGTAAGAGCACCATTATTAATCTCCTAAGATATATTATAATCAACAAATGCTTGCTTTATGCGGATGCGTCTAATTGTGACAAGATTAGCGTGTCTATGTCTTAGGAAGAAGTATCGCCTAAGTCTAGGAATGATATGCCCCTTCGAGATAAGACAATCATTGCACTAAATAAACAAACCTACATTTCATCGAATTATTCATGGTTGATATGTTTTCCTTACATTAGTTCTCGACCGCTTCTCTATCGTTTGTTTGTCTTCTTGTGTGTGTTTATTGCTTTACTTGTCATCAAAACCTTAGGTTAGATACACAAAACCGTGCCAGTCTCTCAGGCTGAAATGTTACATATACACTGAGGTGCCACTCTATATATCGTGATTATTATATTTACGGTATATAAATAAACTACGTAACTCGAGATCAATATCAGGTTTATATTAACTAAGTAAGGTACATAGTTTATTGGACTTGGAAAACAAATAGGAGGCCCATATGGGGCCGGCCTTATGGAGGTGTTTTAAGGAGGGGATAATTTCAATTTTATGTTATAAATATATGGATATCTTCTCATAATTTGGTCAACAGTTTGCCAAAACTCTCTCCTCTTTTTTCTCCTACATTCACACGGCATAAACAAAACACCCATCTAGGGTTTTTGTTTTCTTGATCAGTCACTTTAATTCTTGTTCATTCAAAGTCTAATCCAAGGTTACGGGTTTAAGGACTAGCATCCAAGAGGTATACATAGAAGTTTAGTGTGGATATTCATAGAGGTGATCTACTTTGGTCACTTGGTTTCATGGATAGATCGTGTACAAGAGAAGGTTGTTCTTTGATTCTACTGATCATGCTGCAAAGGTAATAATCGTTGTTATTTATTTGATTAATCATATGACTCCATGGATCCGTTGTTTGGTGTTTTATCCGCTGCGTTTAATTGTTAATAATATGTTATTTCATTATCAAAACACCAACAGTGGTTTCACGAGCCATCATATGATGTCATATGATTATCATGTATGCGTATAAATGGCTAAAAAAGGCGTGTTTTTTATGGATTCAAAATATATTTATTAAAACAGCCCTAGGGCTTATTTTTCTAAATAAAATCGACCCTTAAGAGGTCTTATGATCTGTAATTTTTGATCCCATATCCATTTGTTATGCATACTTTAATTGTTTTAGTTATTGGGTACGTGTAAAATGGCCTAAATCGCGTGTTTCGGTTCGATTCACGAATTATTTTTTTATCAGCCCTTGGGGTAATTAATTCAGTAATTATATGATAATTATAAGGTCTTAAAATCAGTATTTAATGAGCCTAAGGCCACCGGTTACATGCACCAATCAGGGTTTTTAATTCTAGTAATTTATTTCTTCGATTCGTTGGCTAACAAGTTATTTCTTGTTATTTACTTTGTTTCCATGGAAAATACATGCATGTTTGGCCATGGACTTAGCCAACACCTTGTTAACACATAATATTATGGTATTATTATGTTTCGTATGAAAAGCCGATGAAAACCTTGACCATTTGTGACTTGATTCGCTAGTATTTGCATTTAATTTTCAGTTTTGGGTTTACCATTGTTTCGGCTTATTTTGTATGTTTTTAATCTTTGTTGTAGCCATCGTTTGGGCACATTACAATAGTTAAATGATAGGTAAAGTGTATTTAATCATCAAAATATTCTAACCGATGTTTGATTCGAATGGCGAAAGAGTTAAAGGCATAAAGTCAAATTCGGAGCTGCTAGAGTGACTTCCACTAAAAATGGATTTCCCGGAGTTCTGTATGGAGTTAGACGCTCATTTTTTCGGAGCCGGTGCAAAACTCGTGGGGCTAAAACTTCTTCAACTGGATCTCAGATTTGGGAAGACTCCTTCTAGGAGTTTCAGGCCCGTGAAGTTAGCTAAAATTTTCTGGCAGTTTTAGGCATCATGTTCATTTAGGTTTTCACTTGCTCATGATGGTTCTTGGAGCAAGTGGAGCCCTTGTTGTGGTTGTGTGGTTAATCCTTAGTTGACTTCTTGGTTCTCGTAATGGCTCACGAAACCAAGCATAGGTTTATTCATCGGTTGAGGCTTTGCATACTTATGGTTGTTATTTATTTATGTATTGTCCATATCTAATATTTATTCCAATTAGGTTACATATTAGCCTTTAAATGGACAACTTAACATACATAAAAATAAAACAATGATTAGATTTAAGTTAAAAATGTTTTTTAACTTGTGCTACGATGGATGAATGCATGCTTCCCCGTACATACTTTTAATCACTTATTCATCAAAATAATACCCGTCAAATTTAAGTCATGTCGTCCAATTAGTTAGGATCACTTGCAATTGATTTTTACTCTACATGAGACGTAGGTGAATTGTAACCCAAGGTGATTATTCTCTATGCGTAAGACCTAGATATATTCTCACATGTTCTCGCATTAGATGACTTAATCGAGTTAAGCAGGTGAGACCTTGACTCGAGGCAAGGATTAGACTAAACATTCCAGCTTGACATTAGTTGCTCGTTCACTAGTGTCATGAGTCCCATATGGTCTAAGAATTGCACATGTCTTGCAATTGGTGAACGTCACCTACCTATTGAATATATCATTGCTAGCAGATCAATTGATGTGATGGTGGAACCTCAATGAGGATCTTAACTTTTCATAAAATTAATTGTTTTATATTATAAACTTGGGTAGTTAATTTTAAAAGGATAGTCATCGAAAATACTAAATTGAACTTTGTAATTTCTATTAATGACATTTATGCAACACGAAACTGTAAATAAAAGTTTGCTTCCTTTCCTTGTTAGAGGAAGACAAACTAAGTCTCATTTCCTTGTAAGAAAGAGACTTATTCCTATCCTTTCTACTTGTATGAGAAAGCTATAATAGGAACAATTGAATTTTCCAATTCTAATAAAACTCAAAGCATACTTACTCAAGAAATCGTTTTCTCTTATAAAAGTCTAACGGTTAAGTACGGTTACACATCTTATTTGGATGACTAGAGAGCATGTATTATATAGCCACCAAAATGATACATCTTGAAGCATCAAGACATGGTATGAGTTTTAATAATTAGAAATGGAAATCTCAATAAATCGCGAAAGAGAAAAGGAAATCATTTGGTGCGATTGGAAATTTGCACATTGCAAATGGTAATGTATATTAGTAGTCAAAACTAATGTGATTTTACTACCATCACAATTAACGGTGAAACCGAAGAACGAAGAACTACCAAAGGAATTATCCGGAATTATTATGATCGTGAAGATGGTGAATCTACATCGAGATTTGAAGTATAGTTATCAAAAAAAATTTAAAAATGAGAAAAATACAAAAAGAGTGAGAAAGAAAGTTTTAAGATAATCATTTCGCAAAGGAATTACCAAAGGAATCACAGGAAGGATCGATTATTCGTTGATACGTCTAAAAAATCAACGATGTAGAGCAGTGTACAAAGTGGAAGATATCGCCACTTGCCTTGTAGAGTATGGGTAAAGTTTTAGGATAGTTGGGAAGTTTTACCAAAAACGGGAGACGCCAAACTTATTAGGTTGTTGTTTTGATCAATGATTAAAGACGTTTTAAAATAGTAGTGTCCTTTAACGATGGAAATCGGTCGGAAAAAGTGTCTACAACTGTAACATAAGTCTTAATATAATTGTTTCTTCTTTCTTGATTTTTATTAAACAACAATTTACTTCTCACACCTAAAAATTAGACAACGCTGGATTTAAAAGCGAAATGAAGGACTTGTTACAGCATGCATGTCTATTTTCTGACCATAACGGCCATCAAGCATTGTCTAGCTGCCTCATATGTTTACCAATTTGGATAAAAAGTTTAGAAAGTTCCTAACCCTAAACATTCTTCATCCTAACCGTTGGTTAAATTCGAATGAGGATGTGATTGAACACACATGTCTTTCCGCCGTTAGGCCATGAAGGTGTGCTTCAAGCTGCCCTGTTTGAGTGGGTACATCTTGTGAAAGATTGTAAGAATGGATCACCAAAGCCTTTCCATACAAAAACCAATATTTACCTTTATAAACTTTTTACTCCTTGGATTTAGTGGTGGATATGTGTATCCTTGATAAGCTTATGATAGAATACTCGTCATGACCGAGCAATTGAGCGAATTAGTTACATGTTACCACATAGATTAGTTGAGTGATTTGAGTGTTTTCATCTTCCTATTTCATGAGGTGTTTGGTTATGTACTTGTAATAGAGCAAATAAATGCTTTAACCGGAAAATACCTTAGGCAAAACAATTTTATACACTTCTAAAGGTTACTTAAGGACCAGTAGAGAATTTTCCCACAAAAAAAAGTTGGGGGGGGGGGGGATATTTGATGACATCAAATAACTTCTATTTTATAGCATCATTTATCCCATGTAATTAACCCATTTTGTATAATTATTGCAAAGAATTGTTGCTTAATCATTTGTATTTGATACGCACTTTGGAGTACTTGGTGAAGTTATGCTAAAAGGCACGTACTTTGGAGCATAAACGAAGAGTTTGAAAAAGTATACTGATCTAACAGAAAATATGCCGTATTATTCTAGACCTATACGACGTATCCAAGACTTTGACGAATCAAAAGACCATTACCTGACTTTGAAGAATACGCCGTATCCACATCAACAATACGCCGTATATAATACTTTGGTCAACGAAGAAGAATCAACTGGTTTTACCTCAATACGTCGTATCCATCAAGAAGATACGGCGTATCCGTGCCTACACTTCACAAATAACCACGAAGGATTAAAGACCCAATACGCCGTATCCAGGAGACATTAATACGCCGTATTCACAATATAGTAATAAAATAATCTAGAAGATATCAAACATATCCTTACCCTAAAGAAATCCCTAATACCGCCCGTATCCAACATCACTCGATAACGAGCATTTCGATTCAATTTCTCAGAACCCTAAAATAGACGGCCTAAACTCAGTATTAGGATATGACAAAACTGAATCCCTAAACCACCAAGTCGGCCAAGAGACGAATAAAGGAGCCTAGAAGGTCATAAAAGAGCCTCAAGATCATAGGAAAACTCTTGTAATCTTCGCGCTTTGATTAAGGTTTCTTTATTTTAATCATTCATATATCAAACCGTGTGTATTTTTACAATGACTATCGGCTGATACCTTTAGGTATCAGCCATGTTTAAGAAGATCTAACATTTGGTTTGTTTATCTTGATTGCTTAATTTATTGTTGATTGTTGTTTATGTGTATCAATTTATATTCCTTTACGTGCTTAAGTATGCGACCTATCATTCAACTGGGTCTAGTCCTACATATTTAACGCACTACAACTTCGATGTTGTTTGGGCGTAGGCTAAGAGTCCGGGATAGCTCTCCATATTGCAATTTATATATCTAGAATCATAGGATCACAAAAGATTGACCTATCCTTTGGCCTTTAGTTTAGTGCGCTAGTTTGGCCATAAGGTAACCTGGTATAAAACGAGTAAAAGTTCTTATTCAATTGTAAAGACACCGGATATTGGACTAACTAGTAATAAAAAAGCCGTTAAGACAGTAAGTGGGGTAAAGACTCATGACTAGGGTTTATAAGCAGCACCATTATACAATCTCCTAAGATAGATATAATTAACAAATGCTTACTATTAATGCGGATGCGTTCTAATATGAGACGGAATTAGCGTGTCTAGGTCTTGGTAAGAAGTACCGCCTAAGTCTAGGAATGATATGCCCTTCGAGATAAGTTAGTCATTGCATTAAATAAACAAACCTGTGTTTTATCGGATTATTCATGGTTGATATGTTTTCCTTACATTAGTGGTTTACCGCTTCTCTCTATCTATGTTTTTGTTCTTCTTTGTTTTTATTGCTTACCTTGTCCATCAAAACCTTAGGTTACATAACTAAACCTCGTCCAAGTCTCTCAGGCTGAAACCTCCCCTTATCATTAGATTAGGTCTAACTTAGGTCTTGCATAAATTAGATTAATTTAGGTTTAACTTAGATAACTAAAATACTGATAGAATTAGGAATTAACGCTCTCGCTCTTAGTGATCGACACCCTACTTACCATGAAACTTCATCTGACCCACGACCCCAACGGGTACACTGCCCGTATAAAAGAGTTTGTTTTTAAGGTAAATCGGCATAAAATAACTAAAAAACTGGATACATAAAATAACACCTACACACTACAACATCAGGCATATCAGGAGATGGTCCTCTGATGGAGCTTCTAGAAATAGCATGTGATTCGAAGGTATGAAATCACTCGTCTGATATACACTCATTACATCTCACATATTAATTGTAGAAACTAGTAAGTGTTTGAACTCTTTACTTTTTACAACGTTCATAAGCCGCAACCCAAGGATAGAAATGCACACGAGTAGAATCCTTTGGTATGCACAAGTTATGAAAACCTTGCCTTAGCCTTATAATTTTAACAATAATGCTTGCATGACATGCGAACAAGGAAGTCGGTCCGGGTAACATGGTACCGATGCATATAACTAACCATACATAGGCATAGATTAGAATATTTATAGAAATCCCCTATAGTCGCGTAATTCGAAAAAATAACTCTCATCCTTAACGTATCGTTGCATTAACAAGGAATAGTGTCCTTTAGACACTCGGGATGAGATAATCTTAATTGCCCACTCATAATTTTAAAGAAAAATTAGGATAAGACCACCCTAGAACAGTACTCCAAAGTAGCCTGGGGGACAAGGGTCACCTCAGGGTGGATGTTGCCAACCTAGTATGGGCTGAACTAGATAAATGCTCCAGAGAAGCTGACATATCAAAGGACACATCAGGTCTGGAGTCACCAGTAGAACTCTGGAGAAGCTGGTATGTCGAAAGACAGACCAGGTCCGGAGTTATCAGCCCTGTCCTAGCGCAACAGTATCAGAAGATAATCCTCGGGTCCAGAGTCGCCAACCTCCGAACCAAACAACCATAACCTCATAACCAGGCTCGACTATTACCTTTATTTTAAAATTATGAGAGAAAGTAAAGCCTCTAGAACAACCCTTGTTTAAATTATATGATGGGACCCATTACCATGGAATAATCAAGTAACAACAGACGGCTCACTACCTCCGTATAAAATCTATAAAATTTTAATATTATCCTTACTTTGTTACATTTGGTGGGAAGGCGAAGGGACAAGTGATCGTGAAAACATGCCCGCATTACGAAAGGAAAAGGAGGTGCTACGATACCCTCCTCATTTTCTTGATAAGCACTCTGATGAATAGCTACATCGGTAATGGAGATGACAACACCATACATCAACAAACAGTGTTATAATGAATTGTCAAACATGTAACAGGTCGGACTAAGGTGTAGACAAATTGCCAATGTATGTGAACTTAATGAGAACGAGTTGGCTAATACTTCAGTACAAACATAACTTGTATGAGACAAATGTAAAAAAGCACTCATAATAATGTTACACGTGTACTAATGATGAGATATCATACGGAAGGACGCTTCCATGGAGGGACGCCTCCTGGCAACATAAGAATGAAACACCTTGATTTGGAATAATGGGCTTATGATGGTCCACATAAATAATTGACATACGGATTGGTGGTACTACCTTTGGCTGAACAGCCTATGCCTAGCTCTAATTAGCGCTCTCCCCCAACGGTAAAATAACTAAATCGGGAAAGATGATAACACCCTAAAGTATAACACGTGTGTACAAGTGCTTATGAAAATCATGCGAGGACAAAAAATATATATTGTTATAAAAATGCAGGCAAATCAAAGAAGCACAGTGATCTAATCGAAAGGGAAGGACAACACACCCAATGAGAAAATCTTCAGAACTAGAAAACTCCTTAGAAGCTAGGGAAGTCGCCCCACCAAAGGAAGACATGATCAGACATCATCTATGAAAAGATAGATCCACATCCTTCGGACAAGCACACTACTCCAAAAAGGGAAGGAAATGAGCTGATGAAACAAGATGAGGCCATAAAGGGGGCCACTCAACCAGAGAAGATAAGAACCAATGATGCAATATTCACGAGCTCGGAGCAACCAAAAGATCTCCGGCACACCACATACCCCTTCCCAAAGAGGGCAAAAGATAACAAGAAAAATGAAAAGTTCAAGTAATTTACTACGAAAGAAGGACTAATAAAGATCCCGAAGGAACACTACTTTTGGTCGTTTTATTGAATTCTGAGACATTTAAAACTAACGTATGGGAAAAAGTATTGTGCAAAAGATTTGAAATAGGAATGATGGAGGACACAAGAACTACAAAAGCCAAAGTAGGTAGCTGGTCCAGATCCAGATCAGCTACTTCCTTCGAACCAGCCTTGTTTGGCTTAATATTCACTCCTGGAATAAAGTAAGAGCTCTCTAAAGCGGCTTTCAGAAAAGATGGTCGATATCAACTTACAAGAAGATGCTTAATACCACAAAGACTTATGATCTTACGTTTATTTTCTACAATTGTATCCTTATACTTTTGAGCCATAGATTCTTCGGTAGACAGATCATGTTTCAGTTCATCTAAACTAGCCCCGTCTTGTATTAGCCCAGACTTAAACTTAGTCAACTCGCTAATTTATTGAGTAGAATGCTCATAAAACCTTTGTCAGTTCTCCTTCGATGTGTTTAGTCCGAAAGTAGGACCAACAACATGCATAGTTGGTTGTTTGGAAAACTCAGCCTTAGCCTTTAAAAGAAGTCTCTCACAAGAGTGAACTAAGGAAGAGCAACGGATATTCATTTCAGAATCATGAGAAAACAAAAGAGCAGTTAATATATTCGTCGATTGAAGGGTTCGAGCAAGGATATAGTCTCCATCTTGAGTAGCTCAGTCAACGAGAGGGAATGATCAAGCGCATATTCACAAACCGTATGACGCTCTATCCATCAACATAAGGTCGATGCATATAATAAGGAGCAGGAGAAAGATGGAGCATTGATCTTTCTTGGTCTCATCACCCATGGTGGGAAAATAGTCATCACCTTCAAAAGAAAATTGAAAACCATCATCATCCACTCAAGTACAATCAGAAGCATCTTCCTCCAGCTTCTGCTTATTTCTAAACACTTGATGATCTTTATTCTTCATCAACCCTAATCCATCAGCACCTTGAGCTAAAGCATCCTCAACAACATCTAAAGGGAAATAGAGCAAATCGATAACGAGCACAAAAGGAAAATCTTTCAAAGGGAAAGGGCAAAAGCCACCTTAAAGCACACAAACATGCACCAGGAAGATCTAAACCTCCAAACAGATCAAAGCTCCGAACAAGACCAAAGCTCAAACAGATCAAAGCGAGCTCCGAACAAGCACCAAAGCTCCAAACAATATACTTTAAGGAACACTCACCCTTCTTGGAAATATATTGCGAGTTAATATTCTTAATCCGCATCGAAGGCTTCCTTCGTCCGGAATAAGGACTATTCGTTTTTCTAGCCGTAGGAATAATCTTTCTAACGACCATAGGCTCAGAATTACTCACAAATAACTTCGTCCGGAGTTGGAGCTGGTAAACAAGCATCCTCCGCGGCTAGGATGGTGGTATGATCAACAAAAACATTAGACCAGCTAGCATTGACACTGGAACAGACGAGAACAACATATGCTATGTTACGAATTTTAACACATCGAAAAACACTAGGAGAAGGCAGGCGAGATGCAAGCCTAAAGGAACAGTGCATTATCAAGGATTCTAGCTCGTCTTGCTTTAAGGAAGCAGAATTGGTATGTGCTTAAATACACATACCTTTTACCTAATAAAACGAGCTAAAAAGACCAATAATGACCAAAAATACATAAAAATGCATTGTATTTGTTTGTTTTGTGAATTGTGTCTTGCAGGAATGGATTTATCAAAAAAGGACAAAAACAAGGCCAATTCGGACAAAACCGAGCATGAGACTGGAAAAGAGCAAGATACTAAAGCCGAAGGCGTATACATCCTTAATGGGCCAACCCATACCCATTTAAATAGGCCGGGTCAGCCAGTAGTTCTTAAGCCTAATTTTAAAATCCCTACAATAACCTTATAAATCCAATCCACTAAAACCTAATCCATGGCCCAAGTCTAAAATCCAAGCCCATCCCCACTTCTCTTATAACCCGTATTCAAAAGTCAAAGGCCAGGGTCAAAACTATTACTGTTACCCTTCTATTTCCCTCTTTTTACCATCAACACACAGGGTACGGGTAAAAAGGTAAATAACCACTCCAAGCCATGCTCGCCCTTGCCTCTAGAACGTCTGACACCTCTGACTTGTCAGTCCACGCTGGCAATCCCAAGGATTATGATTGGTTGATGTGACGTGGTGATCAAATTAAGGGCTTAGATTGATTTGAAGAATGAGGCGGTTGGATTGGATGGCCTGGATCAATTACTTGGAGAGCACTCCTCAAGCTTCTCACACAACAAACACACAAGGATTCTATAAATAGAGGATAGATTTACACATTTGTACGTATTAGATTTAGGAGTAGTGTAGATTAGTTTAGCTTAATTTTCAGCTTATTAAAACTTGTATTTCTTTCTCAGGTTTGTACTCTCATTTTTATGAATTAATAAAAGTAAAATTTTCAGCTTAAATCATTTGTGTTCTTTAATTTTAGTTTTTACTTATGCCATTTACTCAAATCTTTTTTTAAGCTAAATAGTTTACTCAAGCCCTTTTTAAGCTCAATTAAGCTCCTAAAAAGCTTACTTGAGTTTGTGTATTCATTTCACTAAATATGTCCTTAAATACTCTTTTACCTTTGCTTACTATGGAATGCTTATTTAAGGATGATAGGCCAGAAAGGGATGGGCTTATTGGACTTCACTAGCTTATGAAAATAAGCTAGAGCTTGTTGATTAAGCTCTTTTGAGCATTTAGTCCTAGTTTTGAGCATAGGACAAAAGGTATTTTCATTTTTACTCTTTTAAAGTTTCTTTTATGTTTTGCTTATTTTCTGATTATGTCTTGCTTATTTGTGCTTAATTTGTCTTAATATTGCTTATTAGATCTGTTTAAAAGCTTTTCATAATCTGTTTTTAAGTATTTTTTAGATTTAAATCAAAACAGCCTTAAAAGTCCAAAAATATGCAAAATAGTGTAGCTTATGTCTAAGTGCTTATTTCTCTGAGTTTAATGCTTATTTGTCCCTAATAGACTTAATGCTTAATCTGAATCCACTTTTTCAAAAAAGTTTTTCCCTAATTTGTTTTAGCTTTAAAAGTAGTCTTACATGTTTAAAGGGGTGTTTGGCACAAGCAGTGGTAACTATGGTTACCACTGCTTGAGCTTGTTTTGACATTTAAGCCAAATTCATTAAGCTCTAATTAGGTCTTCTATTAAGTTTAAATAAGCTTTTATAGTTCATCTTTTAATTTTATGGTCTTATCTTCTAAATTTTAGAATCTGTGGTGTTATTGCTTTTTCAAACTGCTTATTTTTTTAGATTTTGCTTACAAGTTGCTCTTAAAGTAGAAATTTTGCTCTATTACGGTTCATTTTGCACTAGAATGAAAGAGATTTAGTCCTGCAATTGCCATTTAAAGTTTAGACACAATCTGTCTATTTTTCTAAGTGTTTAGACAAGCATGTTTTTTATCTTAAATTTAAGCTAGTATAAGGTTGTTTTAGGTTTTGCATTTGCTTGTACAAGTTCATTAGGGTATAGGCTAAATATGTTTAAGCTTATTTTGATATTTAGACAGCATTAGGTAGCTTATCTATAGGCCTGGATATAGCATTTTAGTCTTTTATAAAAACTTAAAAAGCCAAAAACAATTAGAGTAGTCTGCCATTTTCTTTTCTCTTTTTCAGCTTATTTCCTTAAATATTTAGATCATTTATTTGCTTATTTTAGTCATTAGCTTAGAGTACTCTATCTGTTTTCAACTTTTTAGCTTTTTACTTTAGCTTATTATGCTTTTATTTTAGCTTAAAAACTGTCAAAATTCCATTTAAGATCTATTTTAGTGTCTGCTGTCTTTTAGCTTATTCAGTGTTTTTCAGCTTATATTGTCAGTTTATTTTTGGTCCTATATGCTTATTGAGTCTGGTATTTAATCTGTTTTTAGCTTATTTAGATTTCTTTTAGCTTATTTAGTCTAAACAGTCTTAACTTGGGCTTAACAGTTTTAAGTTAGAACTGTCTGATTTAGTTAAGCTTCTTCTAGCTTATTAATAAGTTTCAACAAAAAGTTTTTTTATTATAGTTTCTTATTTTTGTCTTAAGTTTAGCTTTTAAAAAAGAAAATAGTAAAAAAATGTTTTATCAAAATGGGTGGCCACAGGTTTAGAACCTGTGACCTGCCCTTTACACACACACGCACTCTACCATCTGCCCTGGGGTCTTTTTCGTTTAATAGCTTGCACCATTTTATTGTTATTCTCTTTTGGCAGTTTAGCTTATTAGGTTTATATTGCTTATTTGCAGCTTATTCCGTTTAGCTTATTTCCAGTTTTTATTTTTCTTACATTAGTAATAGATTAAAGTATCTTCTGTAATTTTTCTAGATTTTTATAAATTAGTTTACTATTTTTAATGTTTTTTTCTAGATTAAAACTGTTTTAATTCATAATAAATAAAATAAAAGTCAAAAAAATATACTTTCTTTTCTAAAAATTATTTTAAGTCATTTAGGATTTAGAATTTTGAAATTTAAGTTTTTAGGCTTAAAATTTGATTTATTTGTCGCGTTTTTAAATTCCCGTTATCGTTTTCGTGCTTAATCTTTAATTGCTTTAATTGTTTGCTTGCTTTTAATTGCTTTTGCGTTTCATTAATAGAAATAGAATCCAAAATCAAATCTTTTATGACATTCAAGCTCGATTCGCGACATAATCGTGAATTTCCATCACTCTCCTCCCAGAGGAATAAACGATACCCCGTGTTGATAACTTATTATTCTTTCCTAAGAGTAATTTGTATGATATTTTGCTTAAGTATATGTATTATATTTATATTATATATATATATATATTTGAGGGTTATTTGTTTTATACGTATTTAGACGATTATCAAGAAGCAGTAAAGCTAATCACTAAAGGAAGCAACAAATACCTAGCCCGGATGAACAGAAGCAGCAAAGCTAATCACTAAAGGAAGCAGTGGAGCAGAATAATACAAATAGCTCCTACCAAAGCAGAAAATAGGGAAGCTCAATGATATAATCTCAACCAAAGGATTTAGAACAACCTTTGGTAAAGCAATCTCTCTAAGGAAATCGAACAACCATGGGATGAGGAAGCTCCTCCAACTAGCTCAGAACCTCTGAAAGAGAAGGACGCAGTATCAACATACTCTGAGAATGTAAGAACATAAGAAGCATCACTTCAAAAATACTCGATCAGCTCTAGCCTTGCTTAGGATTATGGAGACTTGGCGTATAATTCACCACCGAAAGGCAGTGAATTACTCTAGGGGAATCGCCAACCGAATCGATATTCTTTTTATCGCCCACAAAAAATGGGACGGACAATCGGAAGCTTGGACCAAAAGCGCAAAAATAAGAGTAGAAGAAGATCGTAACAAAGTTATGTATGGTCACACTAAACTACAACACTTCATTTCTTGGCGAATACGAGCATTCTTCTCTTGCACTTAAGGAAATAAACAATGGATCACTTGTTATACAAGATTAAATAAGTTTATGATCAAAGATTTAGAGAGATGTAGAGAGAGATTTAGAACAGAGAAAACTATGTGCAAAAGGTTTGAAAATAGCTGGAACAGTCCAGTATTTATAGGCAAGAGAGAGGAGCGTCTATGCTAAGGACGGTCCCTTAAATATGAACACTCCCAGATATATTGGGGACCGTCCTCCTTATATGGGGTCCGTCCTAGGTAGACGCTCCCTTTCTTGTCTTTTAGTGGGGAAATATTTTTCTGGTAAAGGTGGGATCTTTTTAAGGGGAAAACCAGAATTTAAATTATATATTTAAATAAAAAATTTCTTTTAATTACAAAAATATTTTGTATAATTTATTTTTGTAAAAGGTTTTATTACATTTGTAAAAATGTAAAGTTTAAGACAAGAAGGTATATCTTTGACCACTAAACAAGTTTAATGATTTGTTTGTACATATCGTAAGTGATTTACGTCGAAATGGAAATTTATGACTAATAACTTGTATACGTTTATTTTTATCGCAGAAGGTTTTTACATTTTGTCATTATCAAAACGTAGAGAGGTCAAAAAATATAAATAACGTTTTTAGACATTATTTGTATTAACATAAGCCCTTTCTAGCAACACAAAGTTTCACAATTCATTACAACCTGTATGGGATAAGTATGTCACCATGGTCTATCAAGTGAAAAATCTACATGAGGTTGACTATGATCAGTTGTACGATTACCTTCAACAAAATGAAAAAAATGTGAATGCTTCGAGAGCCAAAAGAACTGCCAGAAAACATAATCCACTAGCCATTGTTGCAAACCATTCTGCTGCTCCATCTTCTTCTCACACGTCATCACCATATTATATCACTTATCCTCCATTTGTAGCTAATTTTAATGATGAGACTCAATCATTTGAATTTCAAGGAGATGCAAGTAATGATGATCCTACGAATAACCTCACAACAACAATGATGCTTCTGGCAAAGGCAATCACTCAGTATTATTTCACACCAACGAACAACTGTCTTTGTGCATCTTCAAACACCTGCAATCAGATATATGTGCAGGATGGTCATGTGAATGTTTAAGGAAAGAATCTTGGAAATGCTGGTAGAAACACTAACAGAGTTGCTGGAAATTCGGGGAATGTTGCTTGTGGTAAACAAGTTAATGGAAACAATGCAACAATGCAACGTGTTCCAAGGACAAGTGCTAATTCAGGAAATACACAGAATGTTCAGTGCTACAACTGCAACGAGAAGGGTCATTATGTAAGAGTTTATCTATAGCCAAGGGTTTATGATTCCAATTATTTCAAGGAGTAGATGCTACTAGCAAACAAAGATGAAGCAGGAATTAATATGAACAATGAAAAAAATAACTTCTTGCTGGCTGACTTACCCGACACAGAGGAATTGGAAGAGCTCAATGAAACTTTCATCATGATGGCACGACTTCAATCTGTCAACAATGATCTGATGCTGGACCATTTTATGATTCAAACTTTGCAAAAGTGGTAAATGATTCTCAAACGAGTTTCATCAATGATATGTTCGCAAAAGGTGATCATGAACAATTTTATCCTGAACAAGCGGAATATATTAAAGCCACATATGATGATGATCAAATTGATAGCAAAATCATATTTGATGATCCAGATGTGAAGGTTAATAGTAAAAATGTAAAACAAGATAACAATGCCCATGATTAGAAAAATTCTGAGTTTGACTTATTAATTCAGAATGTGCAACTTGAAGCTGAGAAAACGAATAAGATTATAAAGGTTGTCAAGGAAGAAAATGATTTGTTAAAGACAAAGCTTGAGAAATACAAGTCAATGGTTAGGGTTTTTGAGAGTAAACCTGAAAACAAGTATAACTATATGCAAGCATACAATGAGGCCTTGAATCGAGAAAAGAAGTTAAAGATCACAATTTTTTCTTGAAAAACAAAATCTCGATGCTCTTGAAAAGGAAAAACATGAGTTAACAATTCAAGTTTCATGTCTAAAAGAAAATCTTTTGAGTCTAAATCAAGAGCAAGAGTCTTTTAAAGAAAGGTTCAAAGTAAGAGAGGAAATATATATAGATGAAATTCTTGATTTGCAAGAGAAAATTAAACGTAATGAAAATATCATTAACTAAACCGAACAAACGATTCAAATGCTTGGTCCTAAGCCTCATTCGTTTTATGATCTTGTTTCAAAACATGGGTTATGGTATGAAAATCCTTATCTTCTTAAGAAAGTCGTTTCACAAAATCCTAAGTTGTATCATGCTAAATCCCTTAGTGATAAGAAAGTGCATGTTGTTGTTCGTGATTTCAATGAAACTCTTAAGAATGCTGAAAAGAGTCGACTAACAATGAAAGAAAAACAAACAAAAAAAGAAGTTCAAGTGATAAAAATCAAACCAATTAATTACACGAGTATGAATAATACTTATGAAAAGTTTGTTCCTCAAAAAGTAATTTCTCAAGAGCAAACTTATTTTTCAGAGACTTCCATTTCTATTGTAACTCCTAAGAAACCAAGTGTTCAAAAGTCAAGTTCACCTCCGTCGAAAAGGCCAAAATAGAGTCAAATGAAAAGATATTTTGATACACCTGAGTATTATGTTAAACGTTTGAAAGTGTTTTCAAAGATAAACCCGTGGTAAATGGCTCAAATTTTGCATCAGGTTTAGAATATAAAATTCAAATATTTTTTCAAAATAAGGTGAAGCCGATTAATGATCACTTACGTTTATGCGTAGATGGTTTTCAAAAAGTGTTTAAAAAAGAAGTGAAAGAAATGAATAAGAGTTATAAATCAATGGAAAATAAGCTTTCTAAAATTACAAAGGAAATGCAACTTTTAATGAAAATTATGATAGACTCTTGGAAGCATCCTTAGCCAATGATGTTATGAATTGTGCTTTGCATTCATGTGTAGAGATTGATAATGAGATTTTGAGAAAAGAGATTAAGATAATCTCAAAGGAGTTAAAAGATGTCCAAGAGAGTTTGTTTAAACGCATTGTAATTCTAGAACATGACTTTCAAAGATGTCAAGCTCAAAGCATAGCTTTAGAACTAGAACTACAACATAAAAAGGAAATAAATGTTTGTAAAAACTCTTAGACGTCTAAAGTGAGAATGTTAGATGATGAGAACGTGTCTTTAGTATTTCAAGTTGAGTCTTTAATCAAAGAAAGATTGTTGGAGTATGCTCGTGTTATAATAACTAATTATATGGCTAGAAACATGTGAGCCTATGGGGTCACACATATATACACTGAGGTACCATTTTATATATCGTATTTATTGTATTTACGGTATATAAATAACCTACGTAACTCGGGATCAATATTGGGCTTCTAATAACTAAGTAGTGTACTTAATTTATTGGACTTGAAAAGTTTAGGAAAGCCCACTAAAACCCATATGGGTGGCCGGCCACTATAGAGAAACAAATAGGGATAAGATCAAGTTAAATTTGGAAAATGAATAAGTGATAACCTCTCATTTATTTTGATTGACTAATTAACAATTATCTACTCCTCTTTTCTCTCTATAAAACACGGTACACAAACAAAAACACAAGTGAGTTTTTTTTTGTTTTCTTGATCCAACTTTTGAATCTAGTTTATTCAAGGTGTCTTACAAGGTTACGGGGTTAAGACTAGCATCTACTTGGTATACAAGGAAGTGTAGTGTGGATACATCATAGAGGTGATCTCCTTTGATCACTTGGTTTCATTAGGTGTTTCCTGTAAAGGTGAAGGTCACCATTAGATTCAACCGATCACGCTACAAAGGTATTACTATTGTTGTTTTATTATGATTGATCATGACTCTATGGATCCGTTGATTGGTGATTTATCCGCTGCGTTTAATTATTAATAATATGTTATTTAATTGTCAAATCACCTACAAAAACAAACCCATAAATAAGCTTATGAAACAACGACTTTTTTTCGCAGAAAGTCACGTAAATAAGCAACAAATAAGATTGAAGAATAAACAGTGGTCTATAAGCTAAGACATAAGCTGAGAAAAGTTGGTAAACCCATGAGATAAGCTACAAAAATGATAAAAGGAAGAAAACAAAAACTAGTAGCAGATTTGAATAAAAAGGAAAGAAAGAAAACAATGAAACACGTTTTTAATGAGAATGAGCAGTAAGCCCAAAAACGTTTGTAATAAAAGTAAAAAAAGTTATGAAAATAAGCAAAAAAAATAATCCGAATAATTATTTAGCTTATAAATAAGCCGAACCAATAAGCTCAAATAACCACAACGAAACCACTAAACCCACCCGAGACTCTTGATATCACATGTTAGGATATCATTTCATCACCTCAAAACACAAAATAAGAGAAAAATCTTAGAGAGAGAAAGAACTAGAGAGAGAAATAAAAGAGAGAAAAATGGTTACTTGACTTAGAGAAAATGAGAAGCAACACCCTCTCCACACTTGGAGAGGGCTTTATATAGTACAAGATACTTGGACTCCTTATGGGACGTTTGGGCCTTTAATGGACCGATCTAATGGGCTTTAGCCTGACACCTAGGCCCAATTAGCTTAAATGAATTTCCCGTAAACTACATTTTACTTATACAAGGTTCGGGAATATTAATGACCATCACTTTAATAAAACTAAGTCTAACAGGGTGTTTTGGCAAAACAACAATTTGAGACGAATCTAAAAGACTAGGATTTACACAACTTGTTAAGGCTTCGGTGTCATGAGCTTAGGGTAATATCGTAAACATTTTTGTGTGATATTGTATGTGTTACAATAGTCACACACACTCAAAAACGTTGAGATTCACACTACTTTTATTGAATGATATCAGTTACCAAATACTTTTCATAATACTCTGAGTGAAGCAGTATTCACTAAACGTTTTTGATTCTCGCAAATGCTTTACTTAAACCTATGAATTCACCAACTTTATGTTGATGTTTTAAGCATGTTTTTCATGTGCTTAGCTTTGGACTTCTAGATGTGCTATGTGGAGTCTACGTGCAATATGATATCATCTTTCAAGACTTTATTATCATTCATACTCGTTGTCTTTTGAAAACTTAATTATGCTTCCGCAACATTTTAAATTTTATTTCAAATCTTGTAAGACTTATCCATTTTTAATAAATACAATGAGTTATGATTTTAAAAACGTCCATTAGTGGTCGTTCCCTTTGATCTTGACTGATGTATATTATGACGTCACGCCCCCGGACACGTAATTCCGTCCAGGCCCTGTTTGGGGGTGTGACACAAATCATATCTTAGAGCTGATTATAAAAGGGAGCTTTATGATGCACTGGTCAAATCTTATAACACTGACAAAGATCTATTTGAAACATATGGTGAAATATTCATGTTAAAAAAGAGCCGAGACGACAAAGATAAAGATCAAGACCCCTCCACTGGATCAGACCGAGGGACGAAAAGAAGGAAGTCAAGCAAGGAAGCTGAGTCATCTAGAGATCCAAGATCAAAGGAAAGTAAGTCATTAGGTTCCTCTAAAGGCACCTCCCGCTCTTAACATAAGTCATCTGGCAAGTCTGCTCATGCGGAGGAGCCAAGTCATACAATTGATGACTCGGAAGTGCGACAGAATCAAGAGTTTGACACGGGTAACAATGATGAACAACCTGATGATGAGGCTACTGCCAAGGTTGACTGGTTCAAGAAACCTGAGCAACCTCCGACTCTTGATTCTAATTGGAATAAGAGATAACATGTTGACTTTAGACCACCTCAAACCTGGATTAGTAACATTGCTCATGCAGAAAAAGCTCCTACTTCATTCGATGAGCTCATGGATACTCCAATCGACTTCTCTGCATTTGTCATGAATCGGCTTAACATTACAAATCTGACTCAAGAACTTCAGGTTGGACCGGCATTCAACCTACTCAAAAGCACCTGTAAGAGTCATACAGAACTAGAATATCATTTTGAAGAATGTTTCAAAGCTACATCTGAACGACTAGACTGGCATAACCCTGAAGGCAAGCAGTATCCGTTCGATCTCCGTAAGCCTCTCCCATTGATTCCAGATCATCGAGGTCATCAAGTCATCCCTCAAGATTACTTTATCAATAACGACCTAGAATATCTGAAAGGTGGAAGTTTAAGCAGAAAATACTCAACTTCTGTAACAAAGACAAAGGCTGCTACTTATGAGGTCCAATGGATTGAAGACATGGTTCCTAATCTAAGGAGTCCCGTAAAGGTAGTATATGATAAACATGCCTACTGTGGTACTTCACACTAGGGTCCCAAATGTCAACGATTCTACAGGTTTGCAATCAATAGGACTTCAACGAAGGATGTCTACTCTAGAAAATGAATCATTACAGTTACCAGCCTTAAGATTATGAAGTGGTATGACTATGGTCACTTGGACAAGATTAAAGTTCGTAGAGAGGATCAACAGCTATACAAGTTTAAAGAAGGTGATTTCCCACTACTTCGCCTACAAGACATCAAGGACATGTTACTCCTACTTGTTCAACAAAAGCTGACCAATCTCATGATAGACGAACATTATGACTTTAATATGGCATTACGTATATTCACCAGACGTATTGTCATTCAAAGGCGGGTGGAAGATCTTCAATTGGGTGTAGAAAGTTACCAAAAGAAGCTCAACCTTACTAAACCAGACACATTCAGGCCGGATCTCAAGAATATAACCACATTCCTTGCATATTCAGACCCTCAAGGAGTGATATACAAGGATCAAAACAACATAAACAGATTGATGCGCACTGATGAACTCCATAAATTCAGTGATGGCACGCTCAATTATGTTCGAATCGCTCTTCATGATATTACTTCGGGAATAAGGATGAAGTACCTGCCAAAGAATAAATGGAGTAGATTAGACAAGCGAAGGGCTCGTGTTATGATCCAGGATATCGATAAGCAGCTAAGAGACAGAAGGTTAATGAGAAGCTTAGAGAAATTTGTTGGTGGGAGAGAGTACGAAGAAGACCTTAGACTGCTTGAACGGACAATATGACTTTGTCATATCTTATCCTACTACATTTCAGGTCATTTTTTCGTAATTATCAATCTTGTGAATATGTGAATATATAATGTAGACTAATATTAGGCAAATATCATGTTTGAGTAAGAATATTCAAGAATTTCTTAGTAAATTCAAAAAATTTCAAATTAACATACTCAAACACCATATTATACCCTCATAATTTAAGGGGGAGCATTAAAATGTTCCAATAATAGGCTTGATATATAATTAGAACATTTTTCTCCCCAAAAGCATTATATTTGAATCAATTGATATCCAAAATATCAAACGATTTGACATTTTTGATAAGGGGAGAAAATGTGATTAAAATATATATAACTTGTATAATGTGATCTTTAAGACTCAAATGTGATCTCATGTCCTCGTATGTGCTAAAAAATTTCGGTTATCGATGCACATATGCAGAGGGAGCATTTATAAATAGTAAAACCATCGAGGTACTAAATGTTTTGATTCATATCAAAGTACCTTGATCGATGTTTTCAAATGGTTTTTAGGCTATGAACAATACCAAATGTCATACCATGTATTTAATTACTTGGAAATATAAGGTGGTTAGGTTTAGGTGTTCGTTCCCATGATCCAGTCAGAACCGGAGGGATCTACTAAGGGACATTCCATTAGTTAGAATAGAAGTCCTTAGGTATGATAAAAGGAGAAAAAGGTGAGAAAAGGGAAAAGTGCCGACTGAGATGGAGCTAGTATTGGAACAAACCCAGCAAGGTACTAGTCATGAAGTCTCGGTAAGCATTGAAGGGGTTGAAGAGTTAAAAAGAAAAGTTAAGAAAAAGGGTGAAAAGAAAGAAGCCCTCCTTACACTTAGGCAGAAACCAAGTCAATACATAAACTGTCAGAAACACTACGTTGTTCTCTGGTATTGAAAACAGTCGTCATGGACCCAGTGACGTAATGCACAACCCTCCCCAGTCACTCAAGGTCTCTCAATAGACTCTTGTTTCATTTCTAACGGAGATTACACTCATTTCTATTCACTTTCTCACTCCGAGTTAGTTGGTATTTAAAATGTGGCAGTCTGCTCTAGCCTCCAATTACTAAAACCAAATGTGCACTATTGAGTCTAGAGCCAAAAGAGATCATTCATAAATCTCGCTAGGACACTATTCAATAATATTTGTTGCTCACACACTGTGAAAATAAGTAATAACTTAAGAGTCCTACGCATTATCCTTGTGATATTGCTAGAACATGAGAGTGATACTAAAGTATTCACAATGACGATGGAAATCCTTCCAAATCCAACATCAAACAAGCTCTGCGGTAGGTGACTTGTGAGATCCTATATGGATCAAACTTGTGACACTGGATATCAATTTGGTCCAGCTTATGAATTGACGGATGAATTTTAAAAAAGATAAAACTGTTGGTATGTTATAAAAACCATTTGCATCTTAACACACCGACTGTTTTCCTAAATTAATTTTCAATATTATGTCCATAGGAAGCCTCACAAGGGTATCTGGACATAGGAAAGCTAAACACGAATTGATGGCTTACGAGAAGATAGTAACTTACCGGTTCACTCTTACCGTGTTGTCTGCTTTGAGATGCTCCGGTAATGAGAATGGCTAGTACAACTGTGAAACCCTGTCAAGGAGATTCTTCAGAATTCTACCTGATCATAGGCAGTATTTATACTGATTAACGGGGAACCGTGGTTATTACAACCGTATTCGACGAAGTGACAAAGCCACTTTTGTCCATACATGTTGATTATCACTAACCCTTTCATGCAGGTAATCCAGATGGTCGCAGCTATTGGATCAAGACAAGTCAAGATTCAAAGCCACATGCTCATACTTGACCGACAAAAGTAAAGACATCATGAAAGCTCAAGTACATGTTTTAAGACTTCTTCTACTCTGATATCGTACGTCTTTCTTGAAGTGACAAAGTATTAAAGTCAAAGAATTTCAAAGAAGTTTCTATCACTCTGATACCGAACATCTTTCTCGAAGTGAGGAAGTATTATAGTTAAAGAATTTCAAGAAAGATGTCTTATTCAAGCTTTCATGACCAAGAAACAACAACAGTATGAGCATGTCGGTCTGAAGGTCACAGTACACAAGGTGGCAAAAGATCACAAGATGATGATAAGAGATTATATTTGGCTAACGATCTCAAGATGACTCAAGATCACAAACAAGTTAAGACAAACGAACAAGCTCCAGCCATGTTCACAAGATGAGGTCAAGAAAACAAGTCTATGAGCAAAAGACTGAATACAGATCATAGTATGCTAGGTTTAAGTTTTTGTAAAATGGAGTGACCTCCCTTAGGGGGAGATTGTTAGGATCACGAAAAGTATCGGTCACTTCCATTATATCGTTAGATAGCTCGTTAAGTAATATTTGGAAACTAAATAGGCTAGTTAAGGAAAAGCCCATGGAAAGCCCATAGTAAAAGCCTATGACCGGCCATATCTTAGTATAAATACCCTCTCCATATGTGGAGAGGGTGTTGGTTGTTTTTTTTCTCACATAATCTAATATTATTCTCTTTTACTTTCTCTCTCTAGGAAGCAATCTTCCACTCTATTTCTCTCTCTAGATTTTCTTCATAGTTGTGTGTGTATGTTTAAGGATTACTAATATTCTACAAGAACAATCTCCAATTATATCTCAAGGTGTTGAAGAATCCCCAAAAACATCACACTTTAATGATGATCCACTTCATGAAGATCTAACTTCTCAAAGATCGTCATCTAATGTGCGGTCATCCCACACTCCATTTGACCGTCTTGGTAAATGGACTAAGGATCATCCAATAGCAAATGTGATCGGAGATCCTTCTCGCTCAGTCTCCACTAGAAAGCAACTTCAGATTGACACTATGTGGTGTTATTTCGATGCCTTTCTCACTTCAGTTGAACTGAAGAATTATAAAGAAGCAATGCTTGAACCCTCCTGGATTGATGCAATGTAAAAACAAAATACATGAATTCGAAAGACTGCAAGAATGGGAATTAGTACCGTGTATAGATATTGTAATGTTGATAAAATTAAAGTAGATCTTCAAAGTTAAGAAAGATAAGTGTGGCGGTGTACTTAAAAACAAGGCTCGATTGGTTGCTAAAGGTTACCGACAAGAGGAGGGAATATACTTCGAGGAATCATTTGCACCTATTGCTCAGAATAGAAGCATTCAATTATCTTCATTGCGATTGCATGACACCAAGATGAACATGACATCTTATTTGATGGATGTCAAAACGGCTGTCTTGAATGGTGAGCTATGCGAAGTGGTTTATGTTTCTTAACCAAAAGGATTCGTAGATCCAGACAAGCCAAATCACGTGTACAGGCTCAAAAAGGCACTCTATGGTCTTAAACAAGCTCCACATGCGTGGTATGATATGCTGTCTAGTTTTCTACTTTTACAAGAATTCTCCAAGGGTGTAGTCGATCCAACACTCTTTACTAGAAATGCAGGAAGCGACATCTTATTGGTATAAATTTATGTCGACGATATAATTTTTGCTTCTACAATCTGCTTGTGAGATGAATTTCGGTAAAATAATGGACTTCCAAAATTTTAAGAGTCGATGATGGGGCAAATTAATTTCTTTTGTAGGGACTACAAATTTCTCATATACGTTTTTACTTGTCGTGATTTATTAAATATTAAAAGTTTAAATTTAATGGGAATTTCATGCGGGTTTTACAATTACACATTTGCACATTTGCATTTAATAGCATCAGACTTTCGTTTATATTGGTTTAACTTACATGTGTATGTATTTGATGTTTATAAGATCGAAAAAAAAAGAAATTGAACAAGATGAAGAACCCGTGCGTGGTACACTGTGGTTGAAAGGAAGGGTAAACAAAGACTGAGAATATCCAGATGATGAGATTAGATCAGTGGGAGATAAACTTGTAAGTTTGACTGCAAATTTTATTATTATGTTCATTTTCGTATAATAACCTATTTCCCATATTGTGTGTGCAGAAATAAACTGAGGACAAGATCAAAGAAGGAACCTTGAAGGTTGATCATGGCACTGATGCCATGACAGTTGTATTAGGTATGGAAAAGGGAGGTTATGCAAGAGGAGTGGGAAGTGGAGTAACATACAAGAGGTATTTTGATCTTCCTCGAAGCAGACAAGCATCTGATGAAAGAATTTTGTTACTTCAAAGTCAACTTGATAATGAGAGACGCGAACGTCAAGAAAAAAACTATTAATCCAGAATTTGTGGTATGTGCTTAAATACACATATCTTTTTCTTAATAAAATGAGCTTAAATGACCAAAAACGGACATAAAATGCCAAATATATGCTTGTTTTGCGTTATGTAATGTGCAGGTAACGGATATTCACAAAAAGGCAAAAATCGGACAAAACCGAGCACGGGATTGGAAAGAGCGAGAAAAGCCAAAGCTGAGGACATTTTGCAAAGTGGGCCAATCCTAGCCCAAAATTAATGGGCCAAGACCGGCCCAAATTAAGAAAAAAAAAACCGGCCAATAAAGAAGCCCAAATAAGGACTCAACAGCCCTTAGCCTTTTAAACCAAAAACCATTCTCACCATTAGTCCTCTAAACGATTGCATCGTTAGTCCTACGGCTAACGATCGTTACCCGCTTCACCTTCATTCGAAATATAATAAAATTTGAGCCAAAAATGGCGCATTTAATGGTCAAAGTCAAAGCAATTAATTTGCAGTTTCGAGTTGAATGGGAAAGTCAAGGCATTCAATGCACGTTTTAATGGTGATTATTGCTTTCCATAAGCAGTTTTAGAAGGTTTTAAAGATGATTGGCAATTTTACCTCACATAATGCACAAGACTTCCCTATAAATAGGGAGGATTTCATTCAAAGAAGACATCTCATATTTTTTTTCCATCATTTTACTTTACTGCAATTATGTTAAATTTTATGTTTTAAGCTTTGTTATAAGCATTGTTACCCTTCCAAGCATTGTACTCTCAATATTATTCAATAAAAAGTAAGTTCTTATTTTTTTATAGCTTATTTAATGTTTTGCTTATTCACTGCTTATTTCTGTCTTATTTGTGCTTATTAATGCTTATTCTTGTCTTTATTTGCTATTTGGTGCTTATTGATAGGATCATTCTATTTTTTTCTGCAATTTACTTTGTATGAATTCTCTATTCGCATATTAGATAAAATAATGTTCAGTAGCAGATTTATTCATTACTTGTGTGGAATATAAACGTAAGTTACCAAGTGATCAGATTCATTTTCGTTTGAATTGCGGCATTTTAGAGAATTTTGTCTTATCTCCATTTGTGAATTTATTTAGAAGACGAGCACATCATATATCTTATATTTCTGTATCACTTTTTCTTCTTTTTTTTCGTCTTTCATTTTTTTCTTTTGATTTGATAGATAGAGTAGATTAGATAGCGTAGGGAGCTATCTATCTTATCTTTACTTTTTTTTCTTCCTTATTCGTTTTCATCTCTTTTGTAGATTAGAAATTATTAGAACGGCAATACTTGTTTTTTTGTGTCTTATCCATTTTTCTCATTTAATTAGCAAGAGTAGAGATAGAGAATAATCTTTTTTATTTTGGCATCATGTTTCGATTTGGTTTAATCTTATTGAGTTGTAGTTATTTTTGTTATCGCTATGAGTTATTATTGAATCGCTCGTTATTAGCCCAACATGGTGACCTCTAGTCCGGGTTTCATCTTTTCCTTATTTTTTTTTTATTTCTTTATGATTATGCTTATTGCCATGTTTATTTTTGGCCATTATTATTAGGGTTAAAATTTGAAGTTTTAGGTTTTTTGTCGCATTTCTTTAATTCCGTTAACGTTTTTAATTTAGAATCGTAATTGCCTTAATTGTTAAATTGCCTTTTCCATGCTTTTATATTTTGTTAGTAGATATAGAATCCAAATCAAAAATCTTAATCTATTTAAAATCCCGATTACAAACGTTAACAAAAAATTCAATTCAGGCCTCGTTGGAACACAAACAACCTGGGAAACGACTAGAAGGGTTAATTTCGAAGTCAATACTTCCAATTATATTTATTGTAGTTGGTTATCGCATGTTTAAATATGATTTGCCGATTTTCTAGTATAGATAAAATAAATACTATTGACTACGATCATTTTTTTGCGCCGTTGCCAGGGAGGATGTGTTACGAATTTCAAGTTATCGTTTGAAGATTGTTTTTGAAGATCCTTCCTCGGAAGTTATTCTTGTTTTTGTGAATATTTTCGTATAAAAAATACAAAAATATTATAAAGTAATCAAAAATCCAAAAAAAATATTTAAAAAAACAACAAAAGAAACGAGTTGTCATTTGTTATAATCGGCCCACCTTTAGAAATACAAACTATAAGAGAGGTATAAGGAGGGTTGATCCAACGAACTTCGACCCGAAAGGAAAAGGTTTTTAAAATGCTTCACCCTTACCTGCTCCTCCGCTTCTTTGTGTGTTTTTCTAGAGAGCTACCGTGGGCAAATTGACTTCCGGTTACCAAAAATATTTTGTTTTTTTGTTAATTAAAAAAAATATTCCCAAAAATATTCTTCTTTATCTCCCAATGGTTTAATTCTCATAGAATCATCCGACCAATTCATCTGTTTCTTCTGTGGAAGTCTGAGTGATGAATATGGATGTCCATGTTCTACTTGTGAGTTATGTGGGAACGACGCTCATTATGGTTACGATTGTCCATCACAAGTTCCATTTGTTTACAATCAGGACCCGTGTTTCAATCAAAACCTTGATAATTTTCCATGTTCTTTGTGCGTTTTTCTAGAGAGCTACCGTGGGCAAATTGACTTCCGGTTACCAAAAATATTGTGTTTTTTGTTAATTAAAAAAAATATTCTCAAAAATATTCTTCTTTATCTCCCAATGGTTTAATTCTCATGGAATCATCCGACCAATTCATCTGTTTCTTCTGTGGAAGTCTGAGTGATGAATATGGATGTCCATGTTTTTACTTGTTTAGAATAGTGGGGAATGACGCTCATATATGATACTTATTGTCCATCACAAGTTCCGTTTGTTTACAATCAGGACCCGTGTTTAAATCAAAACCTTGATAATTTTCCACAAACTTCACCAAGTTTTCCACAGCAATATCTTTGTTGTGAAGACTGCGGGGGTCCTCATGCGACTTTTGAATGTCAACCGATGAATCAAAATTTCTATGAGCCAACTTTTTGCTATAATTCTAATTTTATTCCGGTTTTGACCAATTCCAACCCCCACAGTATCCCGTCATTCATCAACCTCGTCAGGAAATAAGTACAGAAATGTTGCTTGCTAAAGAGAAACTAATAAAAGCTATACGAACCTGTTTGAAAAATAATAATCAACCTCCTGAAGAAAAGAGTATTGTAGTATTGCTAGCTGAGGAGAGTATTCTTACAGTTATGCAAACTTTGGAAGAAAAGCAGATTGATACAGAAAGTATGCAAGAATTGCTGCTTCAATTCTCTAAAGATTTACCGCACTCTATGGTAAGACTTTTTAATACAACTAAAGTAGGAAGAACATGATAAGTTCTCAATATTAGAAGCCTCCCGTTTTGACTATCTGACGAGTGATAAACGATTACTACAAAGAGTATGATGAAACTTCATCCTCAGATGCAATCACATCCGACTTACCAATTACGGACTCTCTCGTAATGGAGGATGAACATCTTGACACTATTCCGGAAACGTGATTTTCTATAAACCTCTTTTTGATTCTTATGGTGATACTACCTCTAGTGAATATTCTAGTGATAACGAGTCAATTCTGGAGGAGGACGTTTTCTCGAACCTTCCTTCTGAATTTGACGAAGAATACATTTCTAGTGACGTAAATATAATTTATGATGAGGTGTTAGAAGATATTTATGGCACGAACTATCTCATTGATTCTATTATTGATTTTTCTCCTAAGATTGATCCTCTTCTCGAGGAGTTCGCCGGTGAACTCGCTCTTATCAATCCAATTCCACCGAGAATTGCTGGAGCCGACTCTTATCCAGAGGGAGATATTCGTCTTGTTGAGAAATTGTTAAATGATAATTCATCCCATCGAACTCCGGATGAACTCAATTCTGAAGATATAATAGAATTTTTCTTCGCATTTCCTATCCCCGTTGAAGATAGTTACTCTCTTTTGGAAAAGACCAATACAATTCTCTCTTATCTTGATGATTCTTTACCTGAGCTTGAGACTTTTAGTTTTGATGTAGAAGAGAAGAATAGTGGTAGTACCACTACTCATGCTGATATTTCTCTTCTGGAGTATGATTGTTTCTACTTTGATATTGAACTCAATATCACCGGGTTTGATTGTGACATAGCTATGAATCTGACAGGAGGATAATCCTTTTCTTGAGTATGAGCCCGATCCGGGCGAGTTGACTAGAGTTGTTGTGGAAGATATTTTTGGAGAACCTAGAGTTCATATGCCTAATGTTTTACCCACCCATCAATCACTTTGTTAGGATTTGGACTTCACTCTTTCTACTGATTTCAGCAGATCTGATCTTGTAGTTTCTTTTCCTTCCAAAAATAGAAACAAGACTTTTGATCCGGGAATATCTATTGAAGTCCAATCCAAGAGATTTTATCCTAAATAAATCTTTTCTATCTTCATTATTCAGTGATCCTCTTTCTCCAGTGCTTGAAACTTTGCTTCCATTTTCATCTGAAATTAAGGACAAAGTTTTCAATCCTGGAATTCTTGTTTCAAAAGAGGAGAAATCTCCTCATCTCTTATCTCATCGGGGCTTTAAAGCTTTCAAGATCATTCATAATTTCCTTAATGAAAGCCCGATGATGATCTATGGAGGGGACATGCCAATCTTGGATGTTCCTTATCTCTATTTCTATCCTCCTTGACCAAATCAAGTATGGGGGATCGAGTCAGGCTCAAGACTCGGTTAACAAAAATAAGCGCTTCTCGGGAGGCAACCCGTGTTTCTGTCTTCTTTCTATTTTCTAATAAGTGTGACGTGAGGAGGCTCGCCTCTTCCAATCTCGTGTTTTTGTTGTCTGTGATGATTGGCAGGATTCCCCAGATTATGAAGACTCTCGTGCTCGTGGTTTTGTCCAACGCTCACTCGATCTTCATCCCTTTGCATGCTTATTTTGGGAATCCTATATCCTTATTTAATGTACTAACAGTTTAATCTTTGGCATAATTAATAAACCGCCTTTAGATTACGTGAGATTCCTTTTATATTGGAAATATACTTTAGAATTAGTATGAGGGGGTTGGCAACCCCCACACATTGAGGACAATGTATCGTTCTAGTATGAGGGGGGAATCTATCGATTTGATCCCACTTGCATTTGTCTATGTCTTTCACGTAACCCCGTTTTACCAAGAAAATACAAAAAAAATGTGATTTTAGGCCAAAATTTAAAAATTTTGCAAAAATAAAATAAGTGTTTATCACAAATGTTGACTTTCCGCTGGTGAGAATAAGAATAATTTTTGACTTGACCGAGCATGTTGAGCTCTAGCTTACTCCCTTAACCTTTATAAATGTATAAGCTTTTGCTAGTCTTTTATACAAGAAGCTTTAAAATGCGAATTCTAGCTCAAAAGGCCAAGATTTTGCAAGTTTCCATAAATGACTTTAAATATGCAAAGCTTAATTTTATTTGGCTAAGCATTCGCGGATCTTTTTATTAAAGATTTTAAATTTGCGAAGAACGAGAAATGATAGAGTTAAATATAAGTTGGAATGCTAAGCAAGGATTAGTTGGAAATCTTAAAAGCCCATGAGTGTAATTTGTGGCTTTTTCTCCCAGTAGCTTCTAAAATGACTAATAACACGTGCTCTTTTTGAAAGACAAGTTAGAGTTTTATCACTCTTAAAAGTCCGTTAAGATCAACATTTTTAGAGTAAAAAGCTTTATCGATGAATTGATAAATAAGAGTTTTTGATCAAAAATATGTTTTAATTTTCTAAAAAGAAATTTTCCCTGTATACGGTGTAAATATAAATGTTGCAAAAAAAATGATGAAAAAAAAGAAAAAAAATGAAAATGATGTGAAAAATATAATAATGTTGCTAGTATATGTTGCTTAATAAATAAAGGGAAAATGTCTTTTTCTAAAATTTAAACATTCTTTTGATCTTAAACTTGTTAATCCCTACAAAATTTTGAAATCGAACGTTTGTTAATTCTGATCAGTATTCTCTGTGACGTGTCAAAAGCCTGGGCACTTGACCGATGAAGTCGGGAGGTTCCGAGAAGAAAGTCAATCGAAAGGAATTAACTTACCTACAATGTCTTAATTTTGAAGGAATTAGCTTGCTTTGAGTTATAAACTTACTAAGTTTTACTGAAATTTTTTAGTAAAGGGTTCAAAAGTCAGAAAGTCTCGACAAATTATTCTCTGAGGGGTGTTAAAAGCCCAGTCACTTAGCCGACAAGGTTGGGATGTTCCGAGAAGAAATGTTGCTACAAGGGACAATCTCACCTTTGAATTCGTATAACTAAAAGTGGAACGTGAAACTTAGAAAGGTTATAACTATCTAAAAAGTAGGTTTGATGGTCAAAATTCAAACTGAGCACACACACCATAATATATAATAACTGTCGGGAGGAGAAGTTTTACACAAATTGCAAATATGAGTAGCGTTAGCATCCCAACTTCTAATTAACAAAGATTTCATTTTTAAGCTGAGTTTGGGAATAAATAAAAAAATCAGGGATGATGAATTGATCCTTCTAGGGCACCTTAGGATTGAGGTATTTCTTATTCAGTTATCCTAAATGTTATGATCAATAATGAAAGTCAAGCATGTTGTACATAATGAAAAATAAGAAAAATATGTGTGCAAGAAATAAAATGGTAAAAACGGGGAGTGTTTAAAAAACTACGAGTAGTAATTTCTTAATCCCTTTAAAATTTACGCTTTGCTACTTTTCAAGGTATTTAATTTAAGGAGATTGAAATTTTTGGTTTTCTAAACATGGATTTATTTCATTGCGTGATGACACATCAATAGTTTAGTATTTGGGATTTTGGTATGTGCTTAAATACACATACTTTTATCACAATAAAACGAGCTTAAATAACCAAAAACGGACATAAAATGCTAAATATATGCTTGTTTTGTGTTGTGTACTGTGCATGTATCGGATATTAACAAAAAAACAAAAAAACAAGGCAAAAACCAGATAAAACCAAGTACGAGATTGTAAAGAAAAGCCAGAGCCGAGGACATTTTACAAACCGGCCCAAATAATAATAAAAAGAATCGCCCCAAGAAAGAAGCTCAAATAAGGACTTAATGACTGTTAGTCTCCACACCATAAACATATCACATCGTTAGTCCTCAAGCCATGACATCGTTAGTCCCTACACTAACGCCCGTTACCCGCTTCATCTTCATTTGAAAATATAATAAAATATGAGCCAAAAATGGCGCATTAAATGGTCAAGGTCAAAGCAATTAATTTGCAGTTTTAAATTGAATGGTCAAGGTCAAATCAATTAATTTGCAGTTTCGAGTTGAATGGGAAAGTCAAAGCATTCAAGATGCGGTTTAATATTGATTGGCCGAGATTGGAGATTTCCATAAGAAATTTTAGGAAGGATTGAAGGCTTAGGCAGTTTCACCTCACAACATTTCCCTATAAATAGGATTGAAATTTCACTCATAGGGAGATATTATTTTTTCCAGCATTTTTACTTTACTGCAATTATGTTAAATTCTTTGTTTTAAGCTTTGTTATAAGCATTGTAAACCTTTCAAGCATTGTACTCTCAAGATTATTCAATAAAAAGTAAGTTCTCATTTTCTTTTTATAGCTTATTTAATGTCTTGCTTATTTACTGCTTATTTCTGTCTTATTTGTGCTTATTAATGCTTATTATTGTCTTTATTTGCTATTTGGTGCTTATTGATAGGATCATCTCATCTTTTCCTACAATTTACTTGTATGTCTTTTCCTGCATTTCTCTGTTTTTTTAAGCTTTGAGGTAAGCAAATACTCTTCTCAAGTTTTGTAATCCCAAGTTTTATCAATTAAAAGTGAAGTTTCATTATCATTTTTTTTCATTACTGTTCCATGGTTTAAAGTTAAATCCCTTATGATGTTTTGTTATTTAAGCCTGTGATAAGCTCTTTTACTGTTTTATCATTTAAACAAATAAGCTTCTTCATAGATTAGTCTGTTTTAGTCTTTTATATTCTCATTATCACTTTTCAACACGCAGCCATCTTCACTTTTGTTTTTCGTTTTTCATGTGAACGAAGATTAGACATTAGATAGGAGTATCATATTTAAATTTTATTTTTTTATTTCGAGTGTTTAACAGAATATAGAAGGGTAGTGCGGCAATGTTGAATCTTTGTCTTATTCGCCATTTTGAATTAATTAAAAGAGATGAGAATAGATAACTTATTTTAGCGTATATGATTTAGTATATCGGTTTGATTTGGTTCGTGGCTTATGGATGCGGGGATATAGTTTATGGAGCGGGTCTCATATCGTCATTTTTTGCACTCTTTAACATATTTGATATCTCTATTCTCTTAGTTTCTTTATTTTTAGCATGATAGTTGTAATTGCGATGTTTATTTTTGCCATTATTTTTAAATATGCAAATTTGATTTAGTTACTTAATTTGTCGCGTTTTTTATTTCCGTTAACATTTTCACGCTTAAGTCATAATTGCTTTAATTGTTGCTTGCCTTTGTTTGTTTTTTGCATCATAAAAATAGATTCCAAATCAAAATCTTAATCTATTCAAAATCCCGATCACAAATTTCAACACGAAGTTTAATTCACGCCTCGTTGGAACATTAACGACCCGAGAAACGACTAGAAGGGGTCACTTTCGAAATCGATACTTTCGAAATTATATTTTATTTATGAATTGGTTTATTGCTCTTGTTAAAAGTGATTTACTGATTTACCTATATTATATATATATATATATATATACTATTGACTCGATCAATTTTTGGCGCCGTTGCCGGGGAGGCTGTGTTACGAATTTCAAGTTATCGTTTGAAGATTGTTTTTTAATGATCCTTCCTCGGAAGTTATTCTTGTTTTTGTGAATATTTTCGTATAAAAAAATACAAAAATATTATAAAGTAATCAAAAATCTAAAAAAAACAACAAAAGAAATCGAGTTGTCAATTGTTAAATCGGCTCACCTTTAGGATTACAAACTATAAGAGAGGAATAAGGAGGGTTGATCTAATAAACTTCGACCCGAAAGGAGAAGGTTTTTAA